>MDUD01009928.1:47810-86831 GCA_002216565.1 Crithidia mellificae
CAGTGAAGGTATGAAGAAGAGCAAGCACAATATAAATGTATATTTGAAGTAAGTGGGCATATGCACAAGAAGAAAAAAGGTGAAGACGAAGAGTGAGGAAAAACGCTTATAATAATATAGAAGCAGCGCATCTATCGAAAAACGGAAGTTTGCGAGTTGTACAACAAAACGCAAGCTCAAGTCAAGAGATCTGTGCATTTTGTTATCAGTTTGAGGCAACGCGTCAACTAAACGCACAACAACAACAACTGCTTTCCAACAAACAAAAAAATCTGTTTTGTGATCCAAAACATCGTTGTCAATGCGTAAGAGCTAACGGAATTGTGTATCACTCAGAAGAGCATTAAAATGAACTATTTAACAGCTTTTTTAAATTCTAAGAAAATGCTGAGACATTCATGAATTATCCTGTGCCTCTTGCCTTCAAACATTGCTCGGAAAATTTCAGCGAGCACCACTACACCTTTTATTAGTTTGTCGGCTGATTGACTTGTTTATTGACTTGACACCTGATTGCTTGTCAGGTAAACAAAAACAGAAGGTCAGAAAAAGAAAAAGTAAAACTGTGAGTTCCCAACACGCGCACAACAATGCACGCAACAACGCAGCAAAATTTGTACCACTACAACCAGAAAAAAAAAAGCGTCAATCAATATCTAAACGACCAGCTTCTTTCTGCGAGGAATTTTCTTTGCAGATGCCGCAGCCACCTCCGCCAACGACGCATCCAATCCTAGAAACTGACCCTCCTTCTTTGTCTTCTCCGCCAGGGCCTTCATGTTCGCATTCCACGCACAGGACGGACACACGGAAGTCCACTTCTGAATTTCAGGGTGCAGCGGCGCCTGCCCCGACTCCACCTGCCCCGTGCGACTGCGGATGGTCGCCTGGTACGACTGGCCGCAGCAGTCGCACTTCCACTGCGCGCGAAACTTACTTGTAACGCTCAGCGTGCCGATGTTGTCGTTCTTTTCATTCTCCGCCAGTTTGCTAAAAAGTTGCGGCTCCGCTTCCTTCAACGCGCGCACGGCGGTTTGCTCACGCAGCACCTCTGACGCGTAGCGGCCTTTACACATGTTGCACCCCGCGTGGTACTTGGTGCGCACCGACACGTTCTTGCGGTACGACGACCCGCAGAAGGAGCACTTCCAGTAGATGCGCCGGTGGTCGTTCCACCGAATGTCAGAGAGCGGGATTTGCAGCTCCTCCTCGTTCCTCTTCACATCCACGTCGTCAATGACGCTCTGGTAGCGTGCGCTAAAATTGGTGAGACGGTTTGAATCGCGCGTGACCCAATTCACGCCTTGCATGGGAAGCTGACGGCCCACACTGTACGGCAGGTACATCGCACCGTAGTGCATGTTCGGCCACACGCCGGACCATCGCGACTTCTGCTTGAACTCCGCCGCCGCTAACACACACGTCTGACGCAGCATTATTGATTATCAGTATCCGTATAAATGTTCTTTTGTGTGTGTGTGTGTGTGTGCTAGTCGGAAAAGTGAAGCAGATAAAAAACTAGAAAGAAACTAAAGCAGCCACGCAGGCTTGACGAACACAACGATAGAAGACTGCTTCACTACCACGTCTGAACAGGCTAAGTTGGCGTAGGCAATGTGACCAAGAAAGGGATGCAATAACGAGGAGACCAAGAAGACTATAAAGAGAGAGAAAAGTGCATAACTCTAGAAGAAAAAGGGCGGTGTTTTCTACAATCCTTGTAATACCTTTTGCACCTAGTAACAATTTTTTTTTCACCTGTTTTGTGCAGATCCAGAAAGCGACGTTGCTCTTAAAATCGCCCATAGAGCAAAGAACTTGTGTATTTCAATTCAAATAAGAAATCTTCTCAGAATTTCGCCACAATCGTCATTATATTGTGACAAAGGGAAGGGCTGAAACCACGTTCCTCTCAAGGTATAGCAGTCGGTGTCTGAGACCTTCTCGTGTTATCTTTTCTTTCGGGATAATTATTATTATATCGTGAATAGTAGACAAAAATGGTAGAAAAAAATTGAAAAAGGGACAAAACACAAATAAAACGTTTTCAACAGCAAAAAAATAAAACTTGCAGCCGTCAAGTTAGGTTTGTCAAAGGCTTCGTAGGCAAATATCTTCTAACCTCTTTTCAGTTTTACCCCAATCTTCGAAGGGAAAAAACTGCAGTTTAAAATTCCTGGCGCATTTACCTTTTCCTTTATTCTCGCCCACCGTCGGCTTCACAAGTAAGTCAGCACAAGGCAACTTCACAGGCACTACAACCAATGACACATATAAAATTAAAAGTACAAATAAATAAATCTCGAAACGTCAGATGTGAGGAAAGTGGAAAGAAGACCAGAAAAAAAAAAGAAGAAAGATAGCCAGCAAACGTCAGCCGGCGCACGCACGCATCATTCTGCGTGTAATTTTCATCTTATTCTTTTTCAGATGTAAAACCTGCGCACTCCTACGCTACAATGGCATCCTCAGAGTGAATCGGCTTTGGAGCTGGACGGCGCGCGCCGCGCGGCTCACGCGGTGGCGGCTTCCGCTGCGGCTTCTCCCACTTCGGTGGAAAGATAAAGAACAACCCGAGGCGCAGACTAGAGAAGAGGAGGCACCACATAATAATAAAGCGCAGCCACGCCTGGAAGGCAATCTCGTTCATCGCGAACGGGTTGCGCCGCGGGTCCTTCGCCGCCGGGTCTTCGGGCTCGTCGTCGTCGGCAAACGGGTCCTTCTTCACCTTGCCCGTGTGCATCTCCTCGTAGAACTGGTCGTAACTGACTTTGCTCTTGTGGTGGGTGCGGGTGGTGTAGCGGAAGCCGCTGTAGCGGTTCGCGTTGCCGCCACCGCCACCATCGCCGCCAGTCGCGCTGCTCTCCTGATCCTTGCGGATCCACACGCCGCTCTTGATCTGCTCGTACGCCTCCTGCACCTCACGGAACTTCTCATCGCTGCCACCTGGCGCATCGGGGTGGTGCTTGCGGGCCAGCACGCGGTACGCCTTCTTAATCTCCGCCTTGTCGGCGCCCTGCTTAATACCGAGGACGGTGTAAGGGTTTTTGCTGCTGGCAAAGCGAGTCTGCGTGCAGATGGGGAGGGCGGCGGCGGCGGCGGCGGAGGCGGACGTGAGGGTAGAGAAGGGGAGACGGCGGAGCCCCGCCAGAGTGAGTTTGCTCGCACGCATTTTCACTGTATAAGTCTGATCTTACTCTGGAAGAGAAGGTGCGAAACTAGAAGGAGGTTATTTAATTGTTATTTAAGCCTGATGCCTGATGTCAATGGCAGATGGCGCAAAGTTGTGTGTGTGAAGATGTAAATAATACCCCGCTTGATGAAATAAAACAAGCTGTGGAACTTTCGTTTTTATTGCGCGGCTGTTCCTAATTGTCTGATCTTCTTCCAGATTACAATCACTTAGACAGCGGTAAGTGTATGTGTGGTGCCTTGGCAGAGCTTAGTATTGCTTTTGCTCTGTAGACAGCTGTTTCTATCAAATACAAGTGAATGGCGAGAAACCGAGAAGTAGAGGAAAGAAGGATGAGTTGAAAAAAAATTTTCTCTCTCTCTGAACTGTGTTTTCAGTCTATCTCGACTAGTGAGATTTTTCGCTTCGGCTTAGCTTGTGCAAGAATAACTCAACGCTGCTAGAAAGAGACACGCAGTCACGTATAACTCAAGAAAAGTTTATTTTCTTTAAGTCATTCAGTTTTTTATTTTTTTACGGAGCAGATAAATAAAGAAGTAATAGAAAAAGAATTCTATTAAAAAGAATTGTTGAGGAAAACAAAAAACGTTGTACGGGCACAGCCTTCTTTCTCCTACTAAAATACATTTACAAACAAGAAATAATAAAAGGCTTTACAAAGCAGTGTTAGCGCAGTGTGCTCTGGCGCCGTGGACGCGGCTGACCACATTTAGAGCAGAAGTTTGACGTTGCGCTGCGGTACACAGTTGCACAGGCAGGGCAGTACGGCACGTCCAGCACCGGATCAGCACCGTTGGCTTCCCCCACAGGCGCCGTGTTCCCTTCAATTCCTCTGTCACGTTCATTGGATGTAACCCTTTTATCCCGCTGCCCGCTGATGCGCCGCTGCGGACTTCGCGTGCGAGTCTCAGCAACAGAAGCCGTGCCTTGGCGTTGCTGCAGTGCGAGGAAGCGCGCGGGCGGCTCCAGCATCCCACCCATCGTGGCATCTGTCAAAACAAGTTCTCGCACATCCCAATCCAAATGCGCCAGCGGGGCGTAGTCGGCTCGCACAGGCAGACCGGCCGCCAGTCGTGCTCCCTCGCTCTCCCACACCGTCGTGTGCGCCTCCCACGGCAAATCGCACACCACACACAGAAAAGCCGAGGTGAAGCCCGGGCAGCCGGCGCAGGTGCGGCAGCGCAGGTAGGACGTGGCCGACGGGTCGTGTGCCCTGTGCCCGTGTCCGCAGCGACACTTCGCACTCCACGCCGCGGCGTTAAAGTTCGCTCGCCGAGTCAGCCAGCCCTCGCCGATTTCAAGCGGAGTGTTCGGGATGTAGCGGAAATCGCCACACCCGCAGCCGGCCTCCTCGCACGGCGATTTCCATTGGGCAAGCTGGCGATCACTCACTGGGACAGCAGCTTTGTGAGAGCTGCCAAGATCACCGTTCGCCTCTGTGGGCCGTGCATACGTCGAAGGCGTACCAGCAGTGGATGCGTCTGGTTTTGTTGAGGTGGACGCCACGGTGGCGGCTTGTGCGTTTGCGGCGCGTGCGGGGGTCTTGTGCGCTGCCAAAGTGTGTCCGCAGAAGCACACGTGACGGTAGCCAACACGGCAGCAAAAGTCGTTGTTGGCGCCGCGCAGCTTCGGAGTCTCCGTGCAGCGCCACACGCAGTACACCCCCCGCTCCCACGCCAGCTTCGCGGCCTCATTCTCCTTGTTCAGCGCACGTCGGGATTCTTTCGAAGGGCCAAACTGACGCACCCCCCAGGTGACCTGTTCCTCGGAGGTGCCGTGGCGCGGCAGGTGCTGCGCAATCATCGTTTTCACCTCGCTGCCCAGGGCGCGGATTTCATCGTGCACCTCGTCCGACTCGACCACGTCGCCGTAGGCAGGCGCGGATTGCGGGGCGACCGCGTTGTTACCAGCAGGGCTGCGACGCACCACGCCGGATGTACCCTTGCGCGGAGCAGAAGAAGACGGGACGATAGCACGCTGGCTGCTGCGTGTGACCGACGTGGACGTGCCGTGCGCATTTGTTGATGTGGTCGGCTTGACAAAGGCCGCTGTCTTGGGTGGCATTTTCTGAAAAGGGGTAAAAAAAAAATTAGTAGCGCGATAACGCTTAGACCAAAAAAAAAAAATTTGAGGGCCTGTGTTGCTATATTGCTTTGGATGAAGCAGTTGTAAGATGCAAAGTTGCAACTATGAAAATTATAGATAGGTAGAAGGAGAAAAAGAAAAAAGATTAGAAAATCTTTAGATAGAAAATATATACCTTAATTGCACAAGCAACGCTTGACTGGCAATTGCATATTTTTAAGAGAATACAGGCTTTTTCAGCATCACTTTTTCTGCTGCTTGAGCTTACTGGCCTTAAAGTCATTGCCGGCTCGTACATGTATTGCCATGCAGTCAATTATTCTCTCTGCTACGCAAGCAAAAGCACATCGTTATATGCTTCTGAAAATGTGCATTTCAACAAAGCTTAAATACCAGCCGTCTTTTATGCACCTCACAAGCATTGTGTAACCTTTTTATCCATTTAAAACTGTAATGAGGACAATTTAACTCCACAAGCACCTCTTCATCGTCTCTCACAATTAACACCTCAATAATAATAATAAAATGTTAGTGCTTGCAGACCAAAACTGCTACAAGCAGCAAGTCGCGTGCAAACCTAGCATGCAACAAATTGATCAGCTTCACAACAGACAAATAAGGGAGAAAAAACACCTCTCTGTGAACAACAGACGTAAAGAAGTCGAAAAAAAAAGATCAAATTTTGGTAAAAAGAAATTTGGTGAACAGAAGCACAGCATTCTCACCAGATTGCGGACGCACAATGTTCAAAAGGAAAAAACCACACCCTTAGACTTCCTCGGCCTCATCTTGGGCTCCGCCAACGCGCGGCACCTCCAGGCACTTCGCCAGCGAAACCCCTTCCATCAGCCGCCACGTCGTCGCACAAGCGCAGATCTTCGTCACAACATCGGCCTCTCGAATATCGTGGTAGCCCTCCACCATGCCGGCCTCCGAAATGTTGTGGTGCTCCTCAGCGCGGTTAATCGCCAGGGCGGTGGGGAGGTCGATCACGTTGTGGAAGAGGGCCAGCGGCAGCAGCAGGCTGCTCGTGAACTGCGCCGTGACACAGAGGGCAAGGACCTGGTACGGGTTGAGGTTCATCGCGAGCAGTGCGTCGCGCATCTTGGCGGTGGCGTGCGGGGTGATGTGCGGGTCACCGATCCCCACCACACGCGGCACGTCCATCTCGTACACACGTTCAAACCACGCCACAATCGGCGCAATCATCGCGTCCTGCTTCGCCGCGATTGGCGCAGCGCGGAAGTACAAGTTGTCGTTCTGGAAGAAGGACAGGAGGTAGTCAATGCGCGGGTTCAGCATCTGCGGGGCGATGTGCAGGGCACCGCTGCAGATGTCCGACATCGGCATGAGCAGCTTGTTGATGTAGCCCGTCTGCTCCGCATACTCCTGCGCACAGCAGCAGGCCATGGCGAGGCTCGGCACGGCGAGCGGCTGGGTAGACTCGAAGGCCTTCACTTTACGCCCGTCCACCGTCACGGCGTACCATCCCGGGTAGCGGTCCTGCAGCTCCACCACGTCGACATCCTTCCAGAAGACCCGCACCACGCCGGAGCTGCGCGGCTTGAGCGAGACGTCCATCTGGTAGAGCGAGTCCTCGTTCAGCACCCGGCTGCTCTCGTCCTCCTGCTCCTCGAACTTGCGCATTACCTCCTCCAGCTGCTTCGGGTTCATCCGCGACATCTCCTCCACCTTGCGCTCGAGCTCCGCGGTGGACAGCTCCGCGTGGGCACCGGGTTCGCTCGGCACGTTCTTCAACAGGTCGGACGCATCCAACTTACTCGTGATGCGGCGGCGCGGCTTCTTCGGGGCCACTTTGGGGGTCTCCGTCGACGATGATGAGGCTGCGGCTGCATTAGTATTATTGTTGTTGTTGTTGTTGTGAGTCGATGCGTCGGAAAGCGTGCGACCGGCGGTGGCGCTGGCGGTGGCCGCGGCGGACAACACGCAGCGCGCCGCGGATGAGGTGAAGGCACGCATACGGAGAAAGAAACGGAGAAAAAATAATAAAATAAAAAACTGCGAGGATCGAAGGGAATGAGGTTTGAGGGCACCTCTTCTAGGTTATTCACGAAAAAGACAGGGGGGAAGAAAGCAACACACAAACCTAGACAAAGCGAGTTGAGTAATAAAGCAGTGAGATGGAGTTTGATGCAAGAGATGAATGGGTTTAGGTGAAAAGGCACCATTGGATACATCATATGTTGTTGTGAACTCCGCCAGACTAATCTATTTTGCTGCACGCAACTCTGTCCGCGTGGAGACTCAATCTTTATTTACTTAAGCTCGCAGATAACAAAAAAAAAAATGACATAAAAGCAACACGCAACCAGATTAACGTCTTGCAGATACTGCTTGAGATGGTTAGCTACAGAGAACTTTTTTTTCGTCGCTTTTACGCTGTTCTCAATCAGATTGCATGATACATATGACTCAAATGCAAAAGAGAAAAAAAATAGAACAGAGTTGAAAGACAAGTGCACAAAAGCAGGAAAAAATCAACAGGAGTGCAAAGTAGAGGCACAGTGACATCTCGTCTGTCAAACAATTAACTGTACACATACACTGATATGAATAGCAAAAGTAGGCGGAGCAGAGGGAAAAGAAGAGCGGTGAAGAGGCTTTTTTAATTTGGAGCTGGGCTGCACCCTCGCAACAATACTTCCGTTGTCTTGTTCAGAAGCAGACTCTGCCCATTCTCAGTCGAGGTCGTACCGCACCTCCACCGACTCTGCCGCTGGCTCGCCGCCGCACACGAAATCCGCCACCTTCCAGTTGCGAATCGCACCGGGTGCGTTAACCGCGTCTCGATGCGCCGCATCCGCATGCCCTCCGCTAATCACCTGCCGTTTTGGATGATAGTTGAAGTCAAACCATGACTGGTGTAACGGCGAGATCGGCTCCCGTCGAAACCGCTTCACCTTCGGATCGCTGCAGCTCGTGCCGTTCAGCAGGACATACATCTCGTTCATCCAGTACGAGATGAGGTGCACGCCGAGGTTCGACTCGTACTGGTCCGAGTAGCTCTCCGCCTCGGCGTCTGAGGCAGCGAGGCAGACCACGTTCGGGGCCGTGATGTGCTCGCACAGCGCGATGGCGTGACACGTGTCCGCCAGAAACACCACGCGGCCGTAGCGGCGCTGCTGATGCATCATCGTCATCGTCTCGGCAATGTCCGACGAGCTCAGAAACTCCACATCTTGAAATTTGAAGTACGACTTGGCGCCGTGCCCGGCAATGTAGATGATGATGTTGGAGTTTTCGTCAGATAGGAGACGACGGGTGGCGGGGGTGTTTTCGTCGTAGCGGCCCTGCAGAACGCTGAGAAAACGTCGCACATCCACGTCGCTGCCGGAGTAGTCCACCTGCGCGCTGCAGCCGTACAGGTTGCTGTCCGGGTGGCCGTTGATGCCCTGGGCAGGGCCAGGGGGTTGGGCAAAGATCTCCGCCGGGTAGACGTTGCGTGGGTCGCAGGCGAAGCTGTCGCTGAGAAAGAGCAAAATGTGATCGTCGTCGATGCCGTGTTGGCGCAAGGTGTGGTACATGGTCAACGCGTTCGCGGTGTGTCGGTAGTTGAAGAGGTAGCGAGAGGAAGACACGATAACAGCCCAGTTGTTGTTCTTGTTGTTGTTGTTCTGATTGCGGGCAGCGTCACGCGAGGGCACTGCTGCTGCGGAGGCGGCCTGTGTAACGGTGAAGAGGCTGAGAGCCATGAGAAGGCACAGCAGCAATGCCACAGCAGGACGCGCAGCTAAAACGCCCTGTCGCTGCCTCCAACGGCAAAGCCTTAGTGCGAAGGCCGACATATGAAAAGCAAGGAATGAAGGCCAGACGACGATGTTACTACCAAGAGAGAAGAAAAAAGAAAACTGGCAGAGCTGTTTTTGTATTCATGAAATAAGCAGAAAAGAAATGACAGTAAAGAAGATGAACAAAGGTAGCAAAAGGAAATTACGAAGAGAAAAAATAGGGGTAGGAAAAACAAGCAATTAGCATGTAGCTTGCTGTTCCGCTTTATAGGACTTAAAAAAAAAAATCTTACAAGAAAGGCCTCAGCTGGACGGGATAACGGTTTCTCAAAATAATCAGGCAACGTTTCTTCATGCACTTAATAAAAATAAAGAAAAGATCGCAAAACCCAGTGCGACACTCTACAACAATTGTTTTTCTTCAGTCTTCTACAATTTTAATTTTACATTGTGTAAATAACAACGACGCATCAGTTCTGCATTGTCGCGTAAGTAGTGTACATGGAGCGTAGTTTTACAAAAGCAGCGCAATCATAGAAAAGAGAAAAAAAAAGCGAATCTGAACCTCGGCATCGAACTCAACAAACAAAATCCACCATCCTCGTTGTTATTTACGTGAGAGGCCGCTCGCTGCTGTCGTGATTCTGCAGACGGGGTGGCAAGCGCAGCTGGCTAATCGGGATCTCGTTCTCATTTACACAGCCCAGGTACGACGTCGTCATCACTTTACTGCTGTCGTTCTTCGACACCCCGGCCGGTCCATTCGCCCAGATCAAATCGAAGCCGCCAACGCGCTCCTCATCCCCGCTCCGGCGGCCCTCCATATCGATCACGTCGAACATGTCCTGCAACATGTTGAACTTTAGATGGTAGTCCGCCGGCGTCTCCGCCGTGAGCGACGGCGAGGCGTTTGTCTCAATGAGCCACGGGTGCAACGTGTCATCGATCATTACGTCGTACCCGTACAGCTCGCTGCAGTGCTTATCTTGAATGATGATCTTTTGCACGGCAAAGATGGTGCGCAGGATCATCTGCTGGATGTCGCCGAAGAGCTGATTGGTGCGGGCCGCGCCGTGCGTGGCGGTGAGGATCGTACGCAGGTTGCGGATACCAAACTTGCAGCCGGAGGCGGCGGTGTACTTTGGGTACGTCTTCTGCACCGCCACATTCGTGACGTGGATGTACGTGTTATCGATGTCATCCAGCGAGTAGCGGTGGTGGCAGAAGCGCGCGAACCCGGTTCGATGCAACCACACCACAAGCGGCTGATACGTCTGCACCAGGACGTAGATGCGCAGGTCGTACTTCTTGCCACCGACAAGGTGCGGGTTGGCGATGTAGCGCTGGGCCAGGTAGGGCTCCACGGGCTCTGCATTTCCGTAGGGATTGTTGAGGTTTGCCCCGTACGGGGAGTACGGTCCACTGGCGGCGCCACCGGCCCCTCCACTGCCGCCACCGTTGTTGTTGTTGCTACCGCCACTCACGCCGCTGCCTCCCCCGCCGCCGCCACCACCGTTCCCGGTATTGTTACTATTATTGTTGTTGCCGCTGATTCCGCCAGTTAGGTAGCCGTTGCGCTGCTTGAACTCACGCCGCCACTCCGCAATCTGCGAGAGTTTGGAGAAGAGGAAGATGCCTTTGCCCTGCGCCTTGGCCGGCGGCTTCATGATCCAGATGCTGTTCGGGTGACGTCGAAACTCCTGCTCAAAGAGTCCGTAGTCTTGCGGCAGCGCAAAGGTGACCGGGAAAAAGTCCCACGCCGCAACTTCCTCTGCATCCCCCTCTTTCTCCAGCTGCCGCACCATCTTCTTAAAGTTGCGCACCATCGTGTCCTTGCGGGTCAGCTCGTAGTGGTTGCGGAAGTGGTTGAGGTGTTGGTGGTCGTCGAGGCGGAGCCCGTCGTAGTTCTCCCGAATCCATGACACGTCAGCCCAGTAGTAGTCCCAGTCCGCCTCGCTGTCCGTCTCGATCCACCCCCGGCAGCGCATGACATCGAGAATGGTGTTGCGCAGGAAGCAGCGGAAGCGAATCGGTCCGTTGCGCGTGCGACGGTGCTCCATCGTGAACACGTTAGCAATGGAGAGAGGGTTTTTCTTATTTGTTTGTCTGAAGTTATCGTCGATGAACTTCTTTCTGGTTCTTTGAAATTGAGTTTTAGCTTCGCGCCTCACTCTTTGTTGCGGCAGGAAAGAGAAAGAGTGTTTTAGATGGACGCCCTCCGGGGAGTCAGAGCAAATAGAGCAAGAATTAAAGCGTTAAAGGAATTATGAGAAAGGAGTCCAAACAAAAAAGGGCATTTCTATTCGCAAAGTAAAAAGAGATCCATGAAAAGCTGTATAAAAACGGCGCCTTGTAAACGCCCAGCCACAGATCGACACTACTTTGTCTTGTTGATGTATTGCAAAATAATGGCCGCCGCTGCGCTTCTCATTTGGCTGCTCAAAAGATCGACATGTAGGACACATCATCGCATGTTGAAAATCTAAAAGATAGGTGTTTGTGTGTATTTTTGTTGTTACTTCAATGCTTCTATTAGGTCCTTGTGACCTAGAAAAATAGATCTGTGGTCTTTCGACGCTCAACAACATCACCGCAGCATAGGTGTGTGGTACCATTCTGTGTTTCATCACGTCGATCTCAAAACTAAACACTTTAAAAAACGAAAAGTTTCGGGAAGAATATATGAAACAACGAAAAGCGCCAGAACCTCAAAACAAAAGAATAAATGAATGATTCGAAAAGAAGTTTCTGCACTCAGAAAACGACTAATTACGTGAAGATAGCGTTGGACTCTTCTTTTCTTTTTCTTGGCAAACCTCTTCTCAAGCTTCCAGGCAAAAATTGATCTTCTCCCACCGTCGCCAACATCTTTCGTCAAGACCCATTTTTTCAAGGTTGTGCTGGCGAAACAAAGAAGCACAGCAGCATGGCTTGCGCACCACAATCACCACCACCACCGCACTACCATGCGCTCAGCACTCCGACCGCGGAGGACTGACCAAAGTACGTCATATACTGTGTCATTAGCTGTTCCCCATCACCGCGACGGAGAGAGTTGATAATGAGGCGGAGCCGCACCCGGTGGTACGCGGAGCAGAAGTCCAGCAGCTTATCCGCACACTCCCCACACAGCACCGGCGCGCTATCGTAGGCCATCTGCAGGATGCCAAAGCAGCCCGTCATCTCGCGGTAGGTCAGGTGTGGTGCCACGGCGATCAGCGTGCAGATTTCGTTGAACGTCGCGGCGAGCGTGTAGCCCTCCAGCCCCTGGTACTGCGGCACGCTCTGCCGCGCCTGCTGATCCCCGCGGAGGATTGCGTACAGAATGTCCACCAACTCCGGGGCGTAGGTGTAATTCAAACACCGCGTCACGAGTCGCACGAGACGGTTCCACACGCCCTGGCGCATGTAGAGGAGGTGGAGCTGCTGGAAGGTGTCCCCGCTTGAGTTCACGGCGGCGCTGATGGCGTTGAAGACACGTCCGCGGCCCTCGTCGGCCATGAGAAACTGCACTGACGTCGTCGTCAGCAGCTCGACCGCGCCGCAGAAGAAGTGCTCCACCGTGGCTCGCTCGTAGAAGAGCACGATGCCGAGGTTGCACCACGGCGCGGTGCAGAAGGTGTGTAAGATGTCCGAGATGTCGTACACCACCGCCGCATCCACGGCGTCGGTGGGGAAGTTGAAGAAGGACGAGGACCCGCTCGCGGTGTTGTTGTTGTTACTGCCACTGCCGCCACTAGTGTGGTTGCCGTCGATGGAGTTGATGGGCGGGTCTGTGCAGCCCGGTGCGTTACCCATCATGCCTCCACCACCGCCGCTTGACGGACCCAACCCTGGTGTTGCACTTCCGGAAGTGGGATAGGACAGGAAGCTGAAGAAGAGACACAGCACGTTCATCACAGTGCTCGTGAGCTCCCACGGCGTCGTGCTCAAGTTTTGCTCATCCAGGTACTGCCGACTGCGGCTGCAAAGCACGGACAGCCACGCGACCATGTCCGGCGCCGCCCGCGCCTCAAAGCGCACCACCGCCATGCAGACCTCGCGATGGCGCAAGACCGCCTCCAGCATCACAAAGAGCGTGTCGGGCTGATGGACGCCCTTCGTGATCGCCTTTAGGTCTTGAAAGGCAAGGCGGGGGTGGGTCTGCATGTGATCGTTGCGGAAGCACCGCTCCGTCAACGTGTTCACGACGTCCGCGATGGGGAAGCCGGCGTAGTAGCGCGTCTCCACGTAGAAGGTGAACGCAGTAAGAAAGCCGTGGCGGGCCTCGAGCGCCTCACTCGTCAGCGCCGCCGGCGCCAGACGCGCGGCCGGCTGCAGCAGCGGCAGCTTCTCCTCCTTCACGTCTTCGATCAAGCCCATAAACTTCTCGGCGCCAAGGAAGTACGTGCCGCTGGAGCCGTAGTCGACGATTCGGTTGAGCAGCATGTTCGCATCCGCCACCAGCGCCACCTGATCGCTGTGGTAGCGGTAGACGTAGCACAGCAGGTTCACCGTAATCTCGTAAAACTCCTCGTTGCGAGACAGGTTTGTTTCGTAGACGCAGCCGCAGAAGAAGAAGAGGGCGCGCAGAATGCCGATGTGAATCTGCGCGTGTGCGCCGTTGCTGGGCGACGTCGTCGGGCCACTTGGGAGACCGCCCCCACCCCCAACGCCACCGTAATACGCATTGTTGTTCTCATTGTTGTTGTTATTGCCACCCTCGTTTTCTGCCGCGTCGTCAAAGAGGGAGAGGCACATGAGTAGATCCTCGGTAACCTGGTCCTCCTGTCCAAGCAGCTGACGCGCAAAGTTGGCGATCGTGCCAAGGACCGTGTCATCTCGCTTTGCCGTCCCTTGCAGCAGCGCAATGCCGAAGATGGACACAATCACGGAGAGCCGCGAGAGGCAGACGTGGGTGAAGAAGAGGGGGGTGTTGCTGGGGTCCAGCCCCGCCGTGCTATTCGCGCCGCCCATGTTCATGTTGTTCATCGCCATGGTCATGCAGAGATCCTCCAGCACAGAAGATCCACCGCTCCCGCCGCTAATGTTCCCGTTGCCACTTACGCCGTCCCCAGCACCTGCGGAGGCCAACTCACGACGCGCGCGCACGCACTGCTCGTACAGCTGAAGCGTGTAGCGTAGCCGGTCCACCAGCTGCGGCAGCAAGTCGATGCGCTCACAAAAGAGCACCTCGGCAATGGGCTGCAAGATGCGCTCGGTCTGCAGCACAAAGGTAGAGCCGCTGCGCAGCTCCTGCGAGTCCTCGCGCTGGTGCGCCGTGTCGATGATTACATCCATGTAGACGCTGAAGACCTCCACGACGTGCCCGGCTACCTCGCGGGCGGCCTCGGAGGAGAGAGGGCCGCGCGGTGCGCTGAGCGGGGACTGCAGATTCGGGTTGTGGCTGCTCTCCATGTAGGGGCTGTCGAGCAGGTTCGGGCTGCCCGTGCGGGGAGGGGTGGAGGCGCAGTAGAAGGCACCTTCCATCGGATCCTCGGCTCCGTGGCGCAGCCGCGGCCTCGGCGGCAGCAGTCGTTCTGCGATGAGGTAAAAGAGGTGCAGCAGCGCCTGGTAGAGATCGGTCTCCTCCTCCTCGAACGGTTTGTCTAAGATGTACCGCGTTGCCTCCGCCCAGACCCGGATCAGCTCGGGTCTCTGCGCCAGAAACTCCACGGCGACTTCGTCAATTCGCTCGAACGTGTTCACGAGCAGGGCACAGGACAGCCGCAGCAGTTCCGTTCGCGGCGGGCACTCCCGCACCTTGTACAGTAGCCGCTCCGAGACATCCAGCAGCACCCGCGCCACCTCATCCCGGGTGGCGATGTACTCCTCCTGCGGGCTGATGACGGTCGAACACTGCCGCAGAAGCCGCGCCATGCCCGCCGCGTGCGGCCCCTCCGGATTTTCCAGCAGCGTCTGCCCGCACTGCTGCATCGCGCGTGATAGCGCCGGTGCCCACGCTGGCCAGCGCAGCACCGTGATGGACGGGTCTGATGGGTGGTAGAGCCGAATCAGCGGCGCCTCCAGGTCGGGTGCGCACTCGAGGGCGGTGCTGCACACCACCGCAGCTTTCGCCGGGGAGGTGGCCAGCATGTCCGCTGCGGCGCTGAAGAAGAAAGGCAGCACCTGCTTGGCGAAGCTGCCCTTGACGGACAAGATGGCGTGCTTCGTGTTCTGCCGCGAGAAGAAGGTCAGCACCTCCAGCACGCAGTCCAAGGTCTCCTCCGTTGTAAGGTAGGTGCGCATCTTGTCGAAGATACCCGCCGCCATCTCGGTCGAGTCCATCTGCTCCGACGACTCCGCGCGGATGATCGCGATTTTCCAGTTGCTAAACAGCGCGGAGGCAAAGACAGAGAACAGAGCGTTGCGGAGGTAGAAGGGCAGCTCCTCCCCTGCACGCCGCCGCTCTTGGATGTACTCCAGTACATACTGCTGCACCTCCGCGCGCTCCTGCGGACCCAACTCATTGCTCACGAGGAACAGAATAGCTTTAATGATGATGAAGCGAAGGTAGTTGTTCTGCACGCGCGGCAGCAGGGTGCGCAGCGTCTCCCAGTACTCGTAGCTGCTGAGAAAAAGCAGCTGCTGCGCGGCGCTGTCGCGGGTCTCCTTGTCCGGGGAGGTGAGCGCGGCGGTGGCCAGCTCACTCAGCCGTGCAATCGCATCGCTGTTCAGCTCGGGCTCTTGAAGGGTGCGTGCGGTCACGTGCACGGGAGTGGGCACTCGGCCAGGGCCTTGTTGCCAGGCTGCATTTGGGTTGGGAGTGTTATTATGTCCGCTATTGTTGCCACCGTTGTTGTGGTGGTTGTTGTAGCCTATTGGAGGTGTGCCCGGAGCACTGTTACCACCAGCGCCATTTGGGTGAAAGTTTCCATTCATTGTGTCGAGTGGAACTACAAAAAGAAGTGAGAGTAATTGATAAAAGGAAAAACAACGTGCGTTGACTAGAGTTTTTGGGGGGTGCGGGTGTAGAGTTTGTCTCCAAAAATTACCCGAAGAAATAGTCTGCGTCTATCTGGATTGTCTAAAGAATGTATTTGTGGAATCGTAAGATCCGTGAGAGAACGCGGTTGATAGCGAAGAGTGAAGGATCAAGAGAGAATAGCCAAATACGTATCAACGACGTGCCCTAACGCAGCGAAGCCAGCGAGAGACTGGAGCACCAACGTGTAACGCCTCTGTGATTAAATGGAGCTGGACTCTTGACGGAATTTGCTATCTATCAGCACAGTTTCCATCCACAATGCCGTCAAGGCCCGGAGTGAAAAAAGCGGAAGTCTGTCAAGAAGAGAAACAGCGTCTGCGACTGCTTTGATCTCTCTTGCAGGAAGACCCACAACACAAGGAAAAGGAAAGAAAAGGAAAGCAACGTTATGCTATACGCTGCTTTATGTGCTTTTGTGACACGCAAAAAGTGTTTGACTGCCAACCAGGATCGGGAGGTTAAGAGGGGAAGCGTGAAGCGTTTGGAAAAAAAAAAAGAGGTTCGTCTTTGCTGTTGCCGCACCCTCCAGTTCGAACAGGTTTTCATTCCGTTTTGCTGACGAAAGAGCCGCGGCTTTTCACAGCGCACCACAGACAAACTGGTTTATGTTTGTATGATTTGTTCACTTGTTTGTATGNCATCATCGCTCACAGAATAAATTGTTAATTGCAATTAAATATTTTGGTTCATTAACAAAAGCACGTTTTTTTGTTTTTTTTTTGCTGTTGTTATTGCTTGATTGCTGCTTGCGCTAGTGAAACACGTTTAAAGCCAAGGCGGCGCGTAACAACTCTGGTGGTGCCGTCTGCCTGAAATACAGGTAGGCGAAGAACGCGTTGTCTGATCAGAAAAAAAGAATGTTCTCAAGACAACAGCGTTTCGGCTTTGACCTGCTATTGAGAGAAGACGTGGAGAAATACTCAACGCATTTGAAGTCGGAAAAAAAAAGATGAAAAATAGTCTAAATATAAAATACGAAAGCAGAGAGATTGTAATGGTACAAAGAATAAACACGCACAAGGTGGCTAATAGATGAAAGGAAGCTTCACTCTCGGTCGTTAACAGCTTGCTGCTTCTCCGTAACGCTGCTCCGTCGGCTACTGTTGAGGCTGTTTGCCACGCGTTTTAGCCAGCGAAAGCGCGACTTTGAAGTCTCTTCAGCGTACATTGGGTGCGCCGCCTCCTCCACCGTCACAGGAGGTGCGTAGTCCTTGCCACTTCGTCCAGCAGACAAGGATGCGATTGGCTGCTGCTGCTGCTGCTGCTGCTTCTTTAAAAGCTCCGGCCGAGGCGCAGGAGTAGCAGCGGCGCCACGACGCAGAGGCGCAGAAGTTGGCTGAGGCGCGGTGACGTTGTTGTGGTGGCTAACGGCCCCTTCACTGCTCTGCACGTGCACCGAGGCGGGGTAAAACACGGCGTTGTGGCTGTTGCTCTTGATGTTGCTTCTGCCGGGGTGTGCGCCGTCTTCGGGTCTACTCCGCGCTGTCGCTGGAGACGGTACGCGACGAGGGGAAACGTTGTGTGACGACATGATTGGCTGCGGTGGTGCTTCCGGTCGAGTCTCGATGACGCGACTACGGCGCGGACTGCGCAGCAGCGACGACGGCGTGGCAAAGCGAGGCGGAGACGACTGTAAGGGAGGAGGGAACTGCTCGGGTGTGCTAAACGAGGCAACCTGACCTCTTGATGATGGAGCGGCGAACGGCTTTAAAACAGTGCTCTGAGCTCTATGTACCGGATCGTTGTGGCGTGGTACATTCGCGTCTGCTCTGCCGTTGCCTTCGCTCACCGGCAGCAGACCTCGTCGCGGCTGTTGTTGAGGCTGTTGATGTGGGTCTGAGGACAAGAGCCGATGCTGCTGCTGCTGTTGCGGCGTGCGCTGCGGCGACGTCTCCGCACTGCTCCCGCTGACGAAGCCCCCGTCACGCCGCCGTGCCACCACACGCGACTCAAACGGGTTCAGCCCCCGCAGTGCACGCGCACGCTGCAGACGCTGCACCGCTAACATCCACAACGCGCGGCCGTACGACAGCACCGGCCGCTGCCCATCTTTCACGCGTGTCGTGGCACCGTCACCCCGCGCTGCCTCACCGCCCTCTTCCGACCGGCACAGTTGCATGGCAAGCAGAAACAGGACCCAGTCCACGCGCTGCTTGAAGTCCAGCACCAACAACACGGCGTCTTGCGGGACGTCGATTCGCTGAAACTCCGGGATGATCACGTAGGCTCGGTACGGCGCGTAGTCGCGGCCGCGCATGTGGGCAAACAGAGGACAGCCGTAGCGGCGCAACACCTCGTAGGCGGCGGGCCCGCACAGCACGCCGTGCACGTCTTCCCACGTATCGGGTCCGCCAAGGCCGCAGTCGGCTTCGTAGCCCACGACACCGTACGGGACGTACACGCGCGCAAATCGACACGGGAAGTGGTGCAGCTCCCGCACGTGTACGGGCTGCGAAGGTGGCGCTCGTGAACGGGGTGTGGCTCCACGTAAAGAGATAGTCGACGTGGCATTCGTGTGGACTTCACCTCCCACCTGCGATGCGGCGGCGCTGTGAGGTTCGCGCGGAGGCGGGATGAGCGTGGGATGGAGCTGAGACGGCATCGGCGGTGGTGTGTGGAAACGTCCAGGAGAGACGTGCGGTGGATGTTGCTGCGGTGCGTGGGCGGCGGGTACTCGCATGGGAGGCCCCGCCTGCATTAAAGGTGGCACAGAGCCTACCGGCACCTTCACAAGACTACCGTGTGGTGGAGGCGAAACTCCCGCTGAACCAGGCGGCATCTTCACCATCATCTTGTGCTTGACAAGCGCGGCTGCCGGGGGTGCCCGTGTGGTGTCAGCGGTGCCGCGAACACGGATGGACGGGGCCACGGAGTAGAGAGAGCCGCGCGGGCTCAGCGGAGGTTGCTGCTGCTGT
This sequence comes from Crithidia mellificae, assembly GCA_002216565.1. Classification (NCBI taxonomy): domain Eukaryota; phylum Euglenozoa; class Kinetoplastea; order Trypanosomatida; family Trypanosomatidae; genus Crithidia; species Crithidia mellificae. Next base: position 66,720 of record MDUD01009928.1, read on the forward strand.
AATGGCTGCGATGATGGTGATGGCTGCACTTGATGCATCGTAGGGTAGGAGGGACTGGGTGGCAGCCCACGCTGCTGCTGCTGCTGCTGATGCTGATGAAAAGAGACCATGGAAGCGGACGGGGAGAGAGTCGATGCCGCTGGCGTGACCGGCGACCGCGTGCGTGGTGTGCTGGAGGGCGATGAGGAAGTGTTCACGACAGCAGCAGGTGCCGTATCCGTGACTCTCTCCAAGTAGAAGAGCAGCTCGCTTTTGTCCTTGGACAGCTTCACCACAGCGGGTAGGCGGCGACCCGCCAACTGCACCTCTACAGAGACGCCGTGTTCGCACAGCATGGCCTGTGCGCGCTGCGCCGTGCGTGCGTGTGCCTCCTGCTCCACCACACGCCGGTGTAGCAGAAGCGGGTCTGTCGTCGTCGTTGACGCTTTCACCTTGGCTTGTGCGGGATCCGCACTAAGAGCTGCTGGCGGGGTGGCAGAGGCGGGCGTCGCGTCCTTCTCTGGCGCTGCTGGCTGTGTCTGCGAGGGCGGCCCGCGTGTTGGGGAATCGGACGGCGGCGCGGTGCTGAGCCGCGTCTGCGTCTGCGAATTTCGCTTCTGCTGCTGCCGCTCTTCGTCTCGTCGTCGCCGTCTGGACCGCGAGGACATGGGTGATAGATCGATCAAGGCGGACAGGGTGGAGTCGTCAGAGGAAGAAGTCGATGAGAGCGCTGAAGAGGAAGAGTGCGAGCGGTGGCGGCGGTGCTGTTGATGTTGACGGTGGCGGCGTCGACCGCTGCGGTGTGCCGATGCATTCAGCACATCCTGCCATGCCGTCCCACGCACCGGCGAGACGTGCAATCGCACGGACTGCAGCGCGGCAAGTCGCTCGGGGGAGATGGAGCCAGAGCTGACGGTGGCCTTCTTGTCGCCCTCGTACGCTGCCAACGCATTCTGCAAGTCATACGAAGTGTTTTGGTTGTGCGTGGCGGGTCGGCCGGCGGAGGGGGAGGACGAGATGATATCGCGCTCTGCATCCTCAATCGGGAGAGGAATTTGCAGAGGCGACGCGGCTGCGGGTGGCGGCGTCGCCACATCAGCGCTCGCCGGCATCACGCGCGTTCGCTGATCTGCGACACGCTGCTGTCCATGACTGCGGAGAGGAATGGCGGAGGCTGACGGCTTGGTGGGGAGAGGGGACGGCGGCTCCTCCTCCACCACCGCCGTCACCCGCCGTGCAGAGGCCGAGTTGGGAGTGCCACGAGTCGCGTTCAGAGGGCTGCGCAGGCCTGCGGGTACCACCGCGGGTGGCACGTGTGTGTGCGCCGCCGCTGCTCCGTCCGTTGTGGTAGCCTCGTCGCGTCGTTGCGGTACTTGCTGCTGTGCGTTTGGCATCGCAGCTGCCACGCGATCTAGTCGTGCTCCTTCTATGAGGCGTGTGTCCGGAGCCGGCGGTGCCGCCCGTGGGGGGCGGGACGGTGGCAGCTGCGTGGAAGATGCCCAGTCGTGCTCAGACGCAGTGCCGTCGTCGTCGCCGCTCCCGTCGGCCCGGTGCTGTGCGTGGTGGTGATAGCTGCTCGGTTGCGCTCTGTTTCTCTCTTCTGATTGTTGCCGTGTGTCGGACTGAGTCGCCGCCTCGCTCCGCTGAGGGTGGAACGTCACCTGCGACGGAGGCTTTCTTTCAGTCATCGATGCTGCTTTTTTCTTCTCTGCAACAGCATCGTCCTTCGACTGCGTAACTTCCAAATCGACGCGTGTAGGTCGCTGCTGCGGCGGCTGCCGCCTCTGCGACTCATCACGTGGAGTGATCCCTGCGGTGCGGCTCGGCGCGGCACGCTGCAGCTTTGGCGAAGACGCGCGCTCCGGTGTCGGCGCGCGGTCGTCCACTGAAGTCGCAGAGACGCTGGACAGTGGGGAGGAACCCTGTGCCTGCACATCCTCCGCGTCGACCGCCACCGAGGTGGCCCGCAGCGCGGCTGCCGTGGAAAGAGTTGTGATGCCTTGCGGAGCTCCAGCTTGCTGGCTCTCATTCAGATTTGCCCTGTCAGCTTCCTCACGCGGTGATACTCCACCACCACTTCCTGCCGCATCCGCAGCACCACTCTTGTTTGCACCACTAGCTGGTCGAGGTCCGCGTGTGGCATCTGCAAATGGCGATGTACGCTGCGCCGCTCGTGCATCGGGTGAGTCTCTCATCGGAGACCGGTGGACCGAGGGCGAGACTTCGGGAATGTTTAGCGACGACGAGGAGGTGCTCAACGCGGCGTCCGGCACCACCGTTGGGCGAGCTGCAATGGCAACGCGCTCTTGCACAGAGATGCCATCGAGAGCCGGGGGGTCAACCACCCTCGCCTCCTGTTCTACCACGGCGTGACCTTCACGCATCTTCTGTCGCAGCCTCTCCAGCTGCTGGGCGTGAGCGCGAATCGCCGATAACTCCTCCGCGTGATGTGGCTCCCCTTCACCTCCCTCGCCCGCTACTACGTTGGCCGCCGCACGCGCCACACGCGCCTGCGCCGCACGCTGCACCTCCGTCTGTCGTGCGACTTCGCGCGTGAGGTGCTGGGCGGTGTCCGCGTCGCGGGCATCGCTGAGACGCACGTAGTGGTTGCGCTGCCGCTGCTGCTCCGCCGTCGCTTCGTGTAGGCTGTTCAGTGGTTGCAGTCGCGCTAAACTCCTCTCCGTCAATGAAGCAGCATCGCTACTTAGCCCTGACAAGCCTTTGCTTTGCGAACTGAGGGATCTGCTTCTGCGGGCGGCGAGTCGCGCACGCACCGCCAGCTCTTCATGCATCGGCAACTCGCCCTCCCCTTCCACCCCGGCCGCCGCAGACGGCATCACATGGAGCTCTTCGGTTCTGTACGGCGTGAGCTTTGCCTGCAAGGCGTCCAGTGGCGCCGTCGTGATCACCTCACCCCTTCCCACGGAGCCGCACACAGAGCTGTACGCCACCTCCTCACCTCGCCGGCGTGAAGTGCCATCGATAGTGTAGGACGAGGTATGTAGTGGTGAGGAACTGCGCGGCCGCGGTGGTGCTGCACGAAGCCGTGGCTGCCCTTCTCGCCACGCTGCCTCTGCGGCGGCCTGCCGCTGCTGGGCGAGCTGGACCAGGTACGAGGTCTCATCCTGCCTCGCACTGCGCCGCGTTCGCCGCTCCATCGAGGTGGGCGACTCCGCACGCGATGTGTCAGGGCTGCGCACGAGGACGTCACTGATGTTGTTCTTGTTAGTGCCGCCTTGTCCTTCAGTCGCCGTGTGGATGTACCTGTTGGCCATCCCATGCGGCGTCATGATGTCCGCAGCTGCAGCGGAGTACGTCGTGTGCCCCACGTGGAAGATGGAGGAGGAATTTGCGGGTTGTGGGGAAGGGACGCGGCGCACGGGTGTCCCGCGACTCGGCGCATCCCGCACCGGCGTATCGACGACGGCAGCCTCGTGGCGGACAGCCTGCTGATGTCGAGACGGAATCTCATAAAGTCCGCTAAAGCGACCCGCCGTTGCCATTTCCGCTGCTGCGGCTGGCGCTATCGGGTCTTGGTAGATCGAAGCGCTCTTCGCAACGGCACGCGGGTCCGCGTGCGGAGCACTGCTCACGTTGTCTTGACCGCCGTCACGGAGAACGAACGACGGCGCCTGAGCATTAAGGTGACGCTCCGACTCTACGACCGCGCCAGCGCTAAGTGCAGCAACGAAGTTGCCGCGCTGCTTTAACGATGTGCGTTGCAGCGCATCAGCAGCCCGCAGCACCGCCAGTCGTGCCGAAAGCGAGGGAACCGCCGATGGATGGGGCAGTGAGGCTGCTGTGTGGAAGTCGCCTGTTGCCCAGTCCTCACTTTCTCCTGCGCTCGCTGAATTTTGTAGTATGGTTTTTCCCAAAGCATCCGCAGCTGACACAGCGCAGTTGACGGGTAGGTGTACAGAAGGTCTGATCGCTGCGTTGAGGCCACCTGAAGACGCACCGGCAGCTGCCGCAGCAGCCGCCGCCAGCACCGCTCGCCTCTCCGCCAGAGTGTCTCTCGCCGCCGTAGATGCTTGCGCAACTACGCTTTTCGCACTCATCTGGGATGGTGGCAGGGGCGGACGAGAATAAACATCATCACCATTTCGCGACTCTTCCACAACTTCTGCCGCAGCGGCACCGACTTGATAGTCGGAAAAATGAGACGATGAAGAAGAAGCCGCGGACGACGACGATGACCGCGATGATCGAGCCGTGGTGACGCTGCTGCTGGTGAGTGTGTTGGTGTTGGTGTTCGACGGCCGCGTACCGGCGCCACCGGTCAGAAGTGCACCGTGGCGTGTGGTGGGGGAGGGTCTCATGTACTTTGACGCCGTTGTCTGACTGGAGAGCGCGGATGCGATGGATGGGGCCTGCTGAGGGGACTTGGATGTCTGCGCATGAAGCCCAATGTGTGGAGCCGCAGCAGCATCGATAAGCGTGCCCTTGACGGATGCGTGCTGCAGACCACGGTGTCCGCCCGCACGCCAAAAGTCCAGCTTGGCCTTGTAGGTGGCGGACATCCCTGTTCGTGTGTTCGTCGTGACACTCGAGTCTGTCACGGTGTCCATAGCAGCCGATCTACCATCCATTTCCTCCTCCGTTGCCGACCAAAGAGCCGCGACGGCGTCCGCAGGAGAAGCTGCGGAGGACGTGCGAAGTTGTCGCTCAGGCTCTGCCGACGCACTGGCATATGCTCTCCCAGCACAGTACGCGTTTTGTAGAAAAGGTTGCGAGGCTGACGGGGTTTGCGTCGCTTCCCGCGAGGTCAGAAACGGCTGTCCCGGTCTCAGCCCCGTCGTCGGGAGCCCGTCGGGTGATGTTCTTCGTGCGGTCGACGTCGTCGCACGGGCTGCCGATGTCACTACGTGTGGGCCCGGCCACGAGGCGGAGCTCGTAGTGGATGCACTGGGCGACGCAGTGGAGGTGGCGGGCTCGACTGGCGCGGCTGGGGGGTGCGTCGGTGGTCGCTGATTTGGCCACTCTCGCCGTGCATCCACCTCTCCGCTCTCCGCCGGAAGTGTCTGAGAAGCGTAAGGCAAACTAGCTGCGGCACCGAGAGCAGCAGTCGTGGTTCTTGCGGCGTACGGCTGGAGCTGCGGTGGGGTGGCGTCGGCCTCCACTAAGGTGTCGTCGATGCTGCGCATCACATCCTGCAGCCGGGCACGAATCTCGTCCAACGACGGTGAGGAAGGTGAGGTGGCGTGATGAAAACTCGCCGAGTTCGTTGCTGCAGGGGTGGCGGCGGCTCGATTGAACTCGTGTGACAGACGCTGAGGCGGTCGTGTTTGCAGAAGAGAAGAGGACAGCGCCGTCGTGGTGGCGGTGTTGTTGGCGGTGATGCAGGTAGGGTGCAAGAAGGTAGAGCTCGCGTCAGCCCAGCCATGTTCATTTCTAGCAAACAGACTGGCCATCTAGAGAGGGAAAAAAAAGAGAGAGTTTGGATTGGGAGCTTCTAGAAAAAGAAAATGTGGAAAAAAATGAATGTATTTGTACAATGTGACAAAAATGGAAAAAGGGCAACAACAATGACGTGTTGCGAAATAAAAATTTTGTTTGGTGAAAACTTTACTCTACTAGGAAAGAAGTCTAATTCTAAGAATGAGAATGTCTAATAGTTCAACAATAAAAAAAGGAGTCTAAATATAGTTTGTTTGTTTTTTTGCTGCAGCTTACATATGAGTAAGCATGTTATTCTTGTTGTTTTTTCTTTGTTTTAAGAAGTTGAAAGAAACTATCCGTGATAGCCGAAACCTGCGTTCCAATTTCACAAAGCGCAGTTAAATGTGGACGACACAAAGCGAGTCGCTTCTCGTGTAGCTTGCACAACGGGAAATAATAAGTAAGGCAAGGACATGAGAGACAAGTACTAAAAGGTATTGCATTTTACATTTGCTTCGCGAAACATTTCCTATACTTTTCGAGATTTCGTTGTTGTCTGTTAGCAATCCCTCGATTCAAAAGCATAGTTAGAACATCGGTTAGATTTCTTTTAATTGTTGTTGTTCCCACAGGAAGAACAAAAGCACGACGGAACAACATCCGTTGATGGAGTTGCAAAAAGTATTAAATACATACATATACTATTGGAAATATATTATTGCTTTCGCATTTGGACTTCGTCAGCAAACGAGGAAGAAGCATTATTGCTTTAGCAATTGGACAGTAAAGTATCGACGGGAAAATGTCCACCCTGACTTAGGCGACATTGTGTTTGCCCTCTAAAACAGCATTCAACAAATAAATAAAAGGTTACTAAAATGTTTTCATAAGTGGTAGAAAACCAAAGAAATAAATCTTCTTTTGTGGATCGTTAATTGCAATATTAACGGGGGAGCAGATAGTACGTCTTGTACCTTATAGAGTAAATAAATGAATAAAAAAACCAATCAAAGGCGGCGGAAGTGAGAAAAGAAAATCATGAGCGTGTGAATCACAATCAAAAAAAAAATTGCAAATATGTGCACGTTAAGACCACTCTAGCCTTATTTTAACACAGTGGAAAAAGCAGTTGAAAACAGCGCTTTTCCTTTTTTTTTCAACGCTTGGGCTCAAACTTGTGAAACATGATACTTGACCCAATCACCAACACCGCACCCAGCACGAACGCCACGGTCGGCTTGTAGCCCCAAATAACGGAACTCATCATTCCGCTTACGATGACGGCCACGCCGGTCGCGAAGCCCTTCAAAATGTTGTCCGCGTACTTCACGACAATGGCCACGAGTAGGCCGCCAAAGGCGTGAATACCAACGAGGCCCCACGTCAGCAGGTGATCGTACCGCTGCCAGAAGTAGAAGGGCTGCACAGGGCAGTCGCCGTTGGTGCCAAACTGCTGTGGCTGCACTTTGCCATCGACTAAAAACGGGTTGCGGAAGATGTTCCAGTGGACCGGGTCACCGCACTGGCGCTGTTGGTACCACCGGGGAAAGACATCTAAAAACAGCATCGAGAGGAAGGCAAAGGGAATGCCAAAGATGGACAGCTGAATGTTGCGAATGGACAACGTGGGACTGGTGGTCTTGACCACTTTTTCAAAGTAGACACCGGCGTAGCTGGAGGAGAGGCCGGAGAGCACGCACGCGACAATGCCGATCATTGCATTGGCCTGCGACTCGTCATCGCCATCTCCGTCACCACCGCCGGCTTGGTGTTCGTTGCCGGCCAACGCAAACACCGCACGGGTCAGCCGCGACTGCGCCTTCAACATGACCACCCGTGGGCCTTTCGTCGGGGCTACGGACGTCGTGTACAGCCCGACAGAAGCACCCGCGTTGCTCTTTGGCGCACCCAGCTGTGCCCCCAGCACACCGGCTGTGAGGGCCACGAGCGATAGCCACTGCATCGGCGACAATTTGCGGTGCAGCAGCCAAACAGAGAAGAGCGCGGTGGAGAGCAACTTTGTCTGCGACCACACCTGAAACGACACCGCGTCCAGGTTCGACAGCCCCACAAAGATCAGAAAGTTTTGCATATTAAAAAGAAAAGCCGGGACGAGCAGTTTCAATGTGTCGCGCTTCAGCACGGCAACGCGCAGCATGGAGCAGTAGAGCAGGGAAGCTGCCTGCACACGCATCCACACGAAGCGCACTTTGTTCTTTCGGGGAATCGTGGAGGTGGTCGGCTTGGAGGATGCGGGGGCGGACCCGCTCACCGCAGCTGCCCCGGCGGGGTGGGGAGACGGCGCGCCAACGCGCACGCCGCGCCGCACGGCATTCTGCGCCGCAGCAGCCGGCACCGCCGGAGCAGCAGCGGAGGTGGTATCGTCCTCGCTGTGCTTGGCCCCCGTCGCGGCCGAGGCGACAACAACGACAGCACTGAGCTCATCGGCGTTGCTGCCACGCGGCCCAGCAGCAGCGGCAGCAGCAGCAGCGGCGGCTTCCGCCTCCTGCTGCTCCGCGTCTCGCGACGGTTCCGTCTCGCTCCGCGCGTCGGCGGCCCCGCTGTTCTTTTGGCACCGCGGCGTGAAGGCCGCCCCGTCCTCGGCTGCCTCGCCCTCGCCCTCCCTGTCTTCCACCGCAATGGTGGTGGTGAAGCTTGTCGTGCTGGAGAAGTGATGGTGGTACTGCTTCCACACATCATCGCAGCCGTAGATGACGAGGCACATGAGCATCTTCACGCACTCTTGGTTAAGCACAAGGGTGGAGGTGTAGTAGTTGTGTGTCGCGTCCACGTTTTTGCGCGAGAAGCGCGTCATAACAACGAGGAGACTATTCTGTATGACCAGGACGATGAGACTAAGCATCGCCATGGAGAAGATGAGTTTGAACATTTTCCTAATCGACTATTATTTCTTATACCACACAAAGACTTGCAGCTGCGGTGTGTAGGTTGCAAAGACAACAGAGTACGAAAAACCGCTTTCACAATTAAAGCACAAACCAAAAAAATGTAAGGTTCAGCAAAGCTGCAAGTTGAAAGGAAAGATAAAATTGAAGAAAGAAGAACTACCCGATTACATCCGTTGCGAGTAGCACAAAGACAGACGAGCAACGGTCAATGCCGAACAAGAGAAAAAAAAAAACGCAGGTGGTTTCCGCTGTTGGAAGGAGAGAACCTGATGAGGGAAGAGAAAGAGGCAATATATATGCAAGTAAAGAAACGGAGGTGCGAGGATCGAGAAAGGCAGAGAGTCAAATTAAAAAAAAAAAGGACGAAGGTCAATGATGATAGGTGTTTTGAGAAACTAGTGCAGAATCTTGCTAGCAAAAGCAAAATCCAATAAATCAACAGGCAAATAAGCCAATAAATTAAGAAAAATGAAGGAGAACAATGAGTTTTTCGGCGTTGAAATACAAACAGAGGCAATAAGCAAAGGGAAAAACGCTATCGGGTCAATAGCAGTCACCGCAATAAAATTTTGACGAACGGCACACCATGCAGACGTTTCTGTATCAACGGCAGAAAAGCGTAAATTAAACCGTGGAAAACCAAAAAAAAGGGGGTGGAGTCAAAGAACTCACAGTTCAAATGGCGTATGCAGACAATATAAAAGAATAAAAAAAAACACTCGAGAGTGACAGTTAGCTGAAGACAAATGAGAGACGGAAGCACGAAGAAATCGAAAAGAAGAATTGCACTTTCGCTAATGAAAAGCAAATTCACAAAACGGGGAAAAAAGCAAATTTTTCAAGCAGTCGAGCTTCTCGACGCTCTCAACTGAGGTTAAAAACGGCTTATTGTGATTGGAGAGCAGCTGAGAGGCAGGCTTCCGTGTACTGTTAAAAAATAAACAAAGGATAAAATTAGAAGAAAAGAAGCCGCAAAAAAATATATATATTCTATTAGTTTGTCTACGCTACGTTTTTCTTCTGAGTTGCGCTAAATGCAAATAGTCGCTGAAAGGAAACGAAAGAAATCAGATTAAAAGAAGAGGAGGTAAAAATGCAGATTTCAAATTAAAAAACCAGCAAATGGTATTTTATGAAAGCGATTTGGAGATTCGATATTCTACCGCTAGATCTGTGTTTCAAAGTGAACACGCAGGTGCAAGTTTGAATACGAGCAGGTCTTAAACCTTTAGCAGCATGGATCCAATTCAATTGCATCTGAGAATAACAGACGCTTCTTCCTCTACTGACAAAGGAGGATATGAATAAGAAACCCGCGTCACGCATGGCCTCAAGCACTCTTTATACTATCTGGGCCTGCCTTATTCGTTTCTTATTTTTTTTTCCGTACGATAGTATACGTACCTAGACGCAGTGCAGCTAGAAAGAGATTATAAAATAAGGCAAAATGCATAACAAAGAGAAACGAAGCAAACCAACAAAATGTAGTCACACAGCAACTAGCACGTCTAGCATCAACTACCCGCCAACCAACAGAAAGTGAAACCAAAAAAAAACTAGCAAAAAGAAAATTGTTGTCAATGCTTGCATCGCCCTTTTAAACATTTTGTTTTTAAAGCCGATGCCATGTGCACACAACGCAAAGGTGGCTTACTTCTTCGGCGGCGGTGGTGCCGGCTTGGGCTCCCACGGCATGTACTCCTTCACATACCCGTTCGGGTTTGTGTTCTCCAGCTTGCGCAGCCGGTTCACGCGGTCCTCGATGAAGAACTGCGACGACGGGTAGTCGATCGTGTTCGCGTACTTGGCGCTGCGCTCAAGCGGTGTGCGCTTGTGCTCCATAAAGTCGCGCGTCTTCGCGTGACGCTCCGCCGCGAGCTTCGCCGCGATGTTCGCCCGCGCCATCGGCGTCTCGTTCGTCTTCTTGTGGTGATGCCGATCGAGCTCGCACGTCACCCCGGCCAGCGTGGCCTCGATCGACGCCTCGGAGGGCCGCGCCGTGATGCAGTGATGGAGCTCCTTCTTGGATGGGCTGCGGGTGGAGATGACTTTAGTCTCGTGCGTCTCCGGCGTGACAAGCTGAAACTTGCTATGGACTTCCGGGGTGGTGAAGTCGGCGTAGCAGTGGCCTTTACCCGGGGCATGCGGCACCTCGCGGCCCATCACCCACGTCTGGTTGAGATGGGCGGCCGCTTTGCTAGTCGGAAAGAGGTCGCCATGGCCGCTACGAAAAATGCAGCAACGACGCAGCATAGTGACGCACAAAGCTACACTTGAGGGGACGGAAAGAAACGAAAAAAAAAAAAAATAATGAAGTTAAAAGTATCAGAGAAGCAGCAAATGGAAAGAGTAAAAGACAAAGAAAGAGAGGTCTCTGAAGATAAAGCAGCTACTAAAAAAAGCTTTTGATTTTTGTAAGAGATGTGTGTGGTGTACTACTAACAGGTTCTCGTGTTCTACAAGTACTATTGCTAAAAAGAAATGTTTGAATCTCCAAGATGGAGAAGCTAATAGGTTTTAAGGAAATTGAAAAAACAAAGCCGGTGATACGTTTCAACAGCGGCTCCGTGGTGGAAGGCGGTACAGCAGAGTGACCTTTGCACTTTCTAGGCACAGAAAAAGCAACAATAATGGAAAGCGCAATATATGCAGAGAGAAGAGAAGAGAAGTGCAACAAAAAAAGAGTATTGTGTGAAGTCCAGGTAAAATAGGAAGAAAAAAATGGGACGTATTAAGAAAAGGGAAAATCTTAATGAAGGCTCATTTTCATTGTTCTGCTTGAAAGTGAAATTTAGGCAAAACCACACGAGACGCCAAAAAGGCAACCCAAGAATGAAACGCTTCCTAGCAAAAATATTCAGTAATTGGTTTTTAGTGCCTATAATTAAATACGGTGGAATTACGCAAAACACTCGCTGGCATTCCAATAACCACTGCCTGAAAACAAAAATCTTTAGTAAGAAGCATTCCAAACATTATTTTTCTTTGTTCAAATTAAGATGTGAAGTGACGACAACGGGAACAAGAGTAACAAGAGACAGATCAATAAGGATTCGCTAACAAGCTAAACACACAAAAAAATATATTAAACTAGTAAAAGAGATCATGAGCGGTAAAAATAAAGGGGTGAGACAGCTTTTGGCGCTCAGCGCACACGCGTCACTTTTGTGTCTTTCACCGAGAAGAACAAAAAAACTAGTGCGTTTTACTTTCGCATTGCATTCGTGCTCTCCGCAATTGCGTCGTTCAAATCGAAAGCATCGAGCTTGCCGCGGTGGTCAACGAAGTAGCGTCGCCGCATCCCAAATTTCCCCTTCACAAACGCGTTCTCCTCCAGCGGCTCCGGGCAGTTCGGCTCGTGCGTGGCAAAGTACTCATGAATCTTCCGCTGGCGCGCCTGGTGCTGCGTCTCCGTCTCTGCCCCCGCCTTCTGCGTGCTGCGCAGGAACTCTTTACGGCGGGGATCCATGTCTTGCTTCGGCGGTGGTGGCGCGCCTTGCACAAAGGAACGTGTGGAACACGTCAGCGTAGCCGCATGGACGGTGAAGGCAGTGGTGGTGCCTTGCCGAGCTAGCGCACAAGCGCAGCGCTGCATTGTAAAAGCAGGAAAAAAAAAAAGCAGAAGCGCGATAACTGAAAAGGCAAAAGAAAACGCACTGTTGGTGTGTGTCGCAATGCGTGTTTATGGGTGTGTGTCTGTGTGAAAGTGTGAGAAGTACAGAATATGAGCTGTAACCCAATAATAGAGTATTTAGGGAAAAGCATAAGTTTGCAGAAGAGAAATGAAGAAAGAAAAGTGAAAGGACTCTCTGAGATGCAAATCCAACTCGAGGTAATCACATAGCGTTGTAGTTTGAATCTTTTGCGCTTCACGGTGAAATTACTGGAATAGCCGTGTTTACAAACGTGTCTTCTTATGGCCAAAAAAAATGATAATTACAATTGACTTGGCCCCTAAGTTGCTGCTTTCAAAATAGCAGAGCATCAGGTGGAGAGAGCAGAGCTGAGTGCGTTTCTTTTTTATCTTCGCAACTAGCTTCTTGAGAAGAGACGTCAAGAGTGTTTATTACGCATAGCAAAAACCGAAATAGGAGGAGTTATGTACATTCATTTTAAAAGTACCGCAGTAATCAAGCTTCACTACGCACGCAATTGTCTAGAAGGGGAGGCTCAACATTTGTACACATTCGAAATGTCCGCATGGGTGCAAGTCGGTCCGCTCGTCGTTAGAAAGTGTTTTCATCATCGCACTCCCCACATCCTGTAAGCTAACAAGAAAGTAAACAAATTGGATCCGGAGCACTATGACTCTAATAAAGCGCCGTTTAAATTGTTTGAAGGAGAGAACGGAAAAGTTAGATGTACGCTTTGGATTGACAACATAGAATCGAAGGGAGGACAAAAGAGAGAGAGTACAGCAAAGAATGAATTGCATCACTTACCAATATATTGAGAAATTGTTGTTCAGAGTGAGTGACACCGCATGTCTCGAAATTTGCTGCCTTCCATGAGTGACTTGAGCACATTTGTTTCAGAGAAAATAAGGTCGTGGCAGAGACCTTGACTGAACAGTAAGATCACTCTTCATGATCTAAATAATAATAAACAATTTTTTTTTTAATCTTTTTCAGAAAGCTCTTAATGACACAACTACTGTTGCTGCGTTTTACTTTCTGTTCAGACGCCTCAGCCAATATTTATATGGTGTTTGCTTGTTTGTTTTTCATAATTTTTTTTTCGAAAGCAGCCATTCAGCTGCAAGTGCAGACAAGCAGATGAGCAATTGGAATACGCAAAAAAGAAGAGCAAAAGCAATCAGGAATACAGCGAAAAAACAAAACGAGTTGAGTCCGTTATATTGCGTCGTTTGTAGCCTCTAAAGAAGTTCTGAGACTAAACAGGTGCGTTCAGTTTTTGGAAAGAGTCAAGAATCAGTAAAAAACTGAAAGAGACAGTAAAACAGGGGAAAAAAGCTTAACAAGAAAAAAAAGAAAAGGAAAAGAATTCACATAAAGGAGGTGCAATGATGAAGCCAGAAAAAGAAATATTGTACATTGTGCACGGCATTATGTGGATTACGACCAGGGTCAAACCAGAAAAGGCGAATTTTTCGATGCAAAATAAGAATAGGCATGTTCTTCTTGAGTGCAGCTGCAAGCAATGAAGAAAAGAGTGTCAAAACGCACAACAATACAGAGATAAAAAAAAGAAGGCAAGGTAATACATGCTTAAAAAAAAAAATTATTCAGTGGCGAGCGATGTAGCGAAGTATGGCACAGCGATGACAGACAAGTGAAACGCAAGCAGTGCATATTTTCATTGCTGCATCGAAAGGAAAACAAAAACGTATTTCTCCTAGCCTTTACGTGAACGGGTCGAGAAGCTGCCGGAAAAAAAGTCAATTTAAAATTAGATGAAATATAAGGTGTTCAGCAGCACAGAAACTCTGATGAAAATGTATCATTTAGCATTTTATAAACAGCAAAACCAAGCCTGCAAACGTCGAAAATTGAAGAACACAGATTACTAAGCTTGTTGCAGAAGTAAGTGCACGCTCCAACACTTGAAAGAGGAGAAAAAGAAGCTTCTGAAGATAAAAATAAGCAGAGCTGCGTCGGTGCGCAAGCACTCGTGCCGCTGACCGCGCTTTCTCGCATCACACCGTGCTCTTCTGCGCCAACGCCGCGGTACAATATAAACACACGAAATCTTTCAAAAAATCTTGACAGAGGTTGGGTGTACATGGTAAGATGTGTATTTAAAAGTTACCCCTTCCCTCACTCCTGCGGATAAAAACGCTCCACCGTCGCGGGGTCGCCGTTCGATTGGCGGCGACGATCTGATGCGGTCCGGCTGGCAGCCGACGAACCCACGGCGGGTGCGGCGTGCTTCCGCGTGGACGGAGACGGGTTGGCGGCGCGCTCCTGGTACACCGCGGGGGAGATGTAGTCGGCCTCCTGCGGCAACGACGCTGCGGAAAGCGGAGACGACTTGACACTGCCGGTGGGGCCCTTCTTCCCTGCCGCGGCATCCCCCACCGGCTCTGCGCGGTACTTCTGTTCGTGGCGGTGCCGCCGCGACTTCTGCCCGTCAGGCGACGAGGCGGACGTGCGGCGCGGGTGTGCGGACCGCACCGCCGCCTCCCCTTCGCGCGGCCCTTCGCGGCTGCGGCTGCGGCCATCGCTGCTGCTGCTGCCGCTTTCGCTGCTCGTGCCGTCGTCGTCCTCGCTGCTGTAGCCGCCGGCGTTGATGCGGCGGAGGTTCTCGTCGTGGCTCTCCGGGTGGCCCAGCAGGTCACGCAGCCAGGCACGCGTCTCGCGCGTGTCATCAGGGTGATCACGCAGCGTCCACTCCCCGCGCTGCGAGACACGGAAGCTGATGAGGACCGCGAAGACGCCACAGAGAGCACCGCAGAGGCTGCCGCACAGAATATCATCGAAGTTGTGGCGGTAATCCACCGTGCGTGACACGGCGACGGCGACGGGGAGAATCATCGGCAGCATCGCCAGCGTGGCGAGCCACACCCGCCCTCCATTCAACGTGCGCAGGAGACCCATCAGGTAGAGGCACGGCGGCACGTAGCCAGCGAAGGAGGTGCCGCTGTGGCCGGATGGAAATGAGAGACGGCCGTTACGCGCGGCGTGGCAGAGCTGCTTGTGCGTCAGCGTCCCCACGTTGGCCTCCGTAATGCCCTCCCGCGCAAGCCGGGCAATGAAATCCGGGCGTAGCCGCCCCGCGTAGAGCTTCGACACGTTCACGAAAACAAAAGCAAGGATGATGCTGTAGGCCTGCGTGACAATCCAGCCGTTGATGTGCAGGCACATGTTCAGCTTACCGGCGGGACGCTTCCACTTGGTGCAGAGCTCCCCAATAAAGTAGATCACCGCAATAAAGATAACAGCGATGATGACGGAGTACATGGGAAAGGTCTCTTTGGTGGTAAAGGGGTGGTTGATGCTAGGGTCGGACCACTCAAAGTCGCGGCAGTGCGGCCGCACTTTAGCGCCAATGACTGCGGCGATGATCGCTATAACGATGATCATCAAATAGTCTGGCACCCGCCAGAGAAAGAAATGGCGGACAAAGAAATTGCAACCCATCTTTTTTTATCTGCTGTTGTTAAAAGCGTAGGTTTAATTTATTTCTAAAGAATTAAATACGGGAATTTAGAACAAGGAAATAAAATACAGAATGTTTTCAAATGAAACGAAAAAAGAAAAAAAAAGGTAGCAATTCCACTAACTTAAAAATAAAGAACGTTCAATTGTTCAAAGGACGATAAATGAAGACAGGAAGACAAAAGAAAACCAAAGAGGGAAGAGTAAGAAAAAATTAGCTTGAGAGGTTAAATCTTCTGCATACGAATAACTTTATGCTCATAAGACATAATTGGTGAGCGGCAGCTCATGTGATTACAGAGCTAATAGCTCACATATCAGAATTGCAACAACAACATGGTTTACTTTGCACCTCAATTCCGAAAACTTTGAATTTGAAGAACACTGTTTTGTGCTCTTTGTCTTTCGCAACATTTCAATATAGCGATCCCGTGCGATATGAATTACTTCATGGTAGGTTTTACTGCACTGTTATACTACGCTTCAACCGGCGTTAAGCAAAAACTGAGGCAACAAAAACAAGCTGCTTTTAATTTAAAACATATAAGAAAAAAAAAAAAAGGACGCGTAGTCGAAACCTATAAAAAAAAGGTGATTGAGAAATGAACATGAGAAAAGAAAAATTGTCTCTGAAGAAAGGGTAACGAGCGATTTCTGCCACGCACACACACCGTGGCGTCTACTCACGCATAGAAAGCCGCGGCATGAGCTGACCTGTTCGCCCGTTCACCACCAAATTGGCTTTCACCGCAAGGAGCGCACAGGCAATTCCGATGAGGCTGCCCGCTAAAATATCATCGAAGTTGTGGCGATTGTCGCGCGTCCGCGACACAGCGACGGTGATCGGCAAAATCAGCGGAACGAGACCCACCACAACACACCAGAGCGACGTGCCACCACGGCGAAACACGTGTAGGGTGTGCAAGACGTAGAACGAAAAAGGGACGAAGGCGGCGAAGCTGATGGAGCTGTGGCCGGACGGGAAGGAGACTCGACCGCCCTTCCCCACTTTACACCAGTCCACATCGAGCGAGTCGGCGGTGTAGCCCTCACGGCGCAGCCGCGACAAGAAGTCAGGTCTTAGGCGGCCTGCGTACACTTTAATCGTGTCCGTCAGGAGCATCGCAAAGGTCACGGCGAAGGCCTGCGTGAGCACCCACATGTGCGCGTGGGCGAGAAAGCGCCGCAACGGCGTACGCAGCGGTACATCACTTCTCGACGACGCACCCGTGTGACGTGCAGCCGCAGCAGACGCAGTCGGAGAAGTCACGTGCATTTCCCTGCTGCCACTGCTGTTGCTGGCGGAAGTAAGGTGGGTCTGCAGCGTACTCTGCGGGAGACCAGCGCGCAAGCTGCCCTGGGGACGTGGGGAAGGGGCTGAGCGATTCGTCATGCCTGGCGCGGAGACAAATACAGGGCTGGAGGCGGACGTGCCACTCGCCGCCCGGTGAGGCGCGCCGATGGGCGTGACCGTTGATGCAACCTCCGCGCGACGTACCTCAACGTCGTCTTCGTGTTGAGTGCCGTTGTTGCTACTGCTGTTGTGCTCCGCCTCGTGTGCGCCATAGAGAGAAGCGACCGCGGGCGAAGGACGCTTCTTCGCGGTCTCCTCCTCCTCCAGCCCCTCCTCTCCCGCCACCTCCACTGCAATTTGAGTGTCAGCTGGCGGCTGGGGTACGGTAGTCGAAAAAGGAGAGGAGGAGCGACCTTGCAACAGGCTTTGCGCTGCGCCTTCGCTCTCACGTGCCAACACACCAGCCGCCACCTCCCCCTCCTCCGTCCCATCTCGAAAACGGCTGTGGCCGCTGCCGTTGCTGCTGCTGCCAGTGGCGCCGCGGTGGCGCTGCGAGTCCCCCACACGCAGTGGGTGCAACTCTGCGGTGGCCGCTGCTCGCTTCGCGTGTCGCGGCAACCACAGAAGATGCCGCACCGCCTCGGCGACAACGTAGGCGATGCCAGGCAGCACGGCAATGAGCGGCAGCGTCCAGGAAGGAAAAGTCCCAGACCCGCCGTAGGGGAAGTCGATGGTGCTGTCCGTCCATGAGAAGGGGCGACAGTGCGGGCGCGCTTTACTAACACCGTACGCGACAAAGCCACACACGAGACAGAGGAGGTAGTCTTGGAGGCGGAAAAAGACAACGACGCGCAAGATTTGATCAATGATGCACTCTCCCATCGTTTTTTTATTATTGTTATTCGATTTGCTTCTTTCCTTGTTTGTATGTCTGTTAGATTTGAGCCAAAATGCGCTCGCTCCGTAAATACCTGCTGGGTAACTCCAAAATACGGGCTCAGCTCTTCTAAGCAGACAGTGCTTTTGTCTATACCAGCTGCTTGGGAACACTTCGAATAATAAGTGTAGCAAGACAGATATATTTAAAAAAAAATAAAAGAAGATTAAGCAACAAGGAAAAGAGTGAGACTCAGAAAAAAAAAGGGGGTAGCTTAGATGTAAAGCTTTAAAGCAAAAAAAAAGCTATTGAGTTTGTTGTTTTAATGGCTTCGCGAGGTGAAAAGAAGACGAGGATGCGATGTTGTCAATATAGTCTGCAATTAGACATGATATAAAAAAAAAGTTGCAAAGAAAAGGCAGAACGAAAAGAAAGAGGAGCGAGAAAGAGGCAAGGCAGCAAAAAACCAATCGGGAACACGGAAATTATGAGTGGATGGCCAAAGTGTTTAAAAAAGGAAAGGATAAGTATATGTAAAGAGAACAAAGCAACTTAACCTCTATAAAAAAAAAAAAACATTTGCGGTGTGATGATGGGACGGTGAAATAGCCGGAAATTGTTGCTTCTAGGGCTACGAGGATATAAGACTAGTAGGTGTAAATAAGAAAATAAGAGGTTGTTTAAAAGAGAGCAGTGAAAAAACNTTTTTTTTTTTGCGCTTTAGCTAGCAGTGAAGACATTGACTTCACATAGAGCGCTTAGCGCATCTTTGATGGCATCACAACTCGACAGCGCCAGTATTAAAATAAATTAAATAAGAATGTCGACCGACTAGTTTCACAATATTGCGAAACCTTAAATATTTTTGTAAAAACCTTTAGTTGCAAAGAGAGCTCCTACAAAGCTTAAAAGCGTGTGAACAGACACCGCAACGCAATTTGTCTCCTTGCACGAATTATCTGTAACCTTTTTTTTTTGTTCTTTTAACACGTTCAAATTGCATAACCTCGAAAGGTGTGAAAACGCTTGAAGATCAATCCACATCTGACCAGAAAAAAAAAGCGTTTTCAGCTGGATGTAGACGAAAATTTAATAAACAGGATTTTTCTCAAGAATTACGTTAAAGTGATTGTTTTCTTTGTGCCAAAGAATGGTTGTACAACACGGGCAAACAGAAAAAAACCTTGAAAATCGTTTTTATTCAAAGAAACAAAAAGGTTACCTTTTTTTTTCTTTGTGTACTTATGAAAAACGAGAATACGATAGCATGAAGAAAAAAAAAATCTCACAAGAAAAAAAAAATGAAAAGAGTGTGAGCTCTTGCGCTCAGAAACGGCCTGTTTTCGAGCGTAGAAAAATTTTGCACAGAGGAATATCGTGTAAAAGTCACTTTTGCCTTTACATTCAGATATCTAGCAGCTGCACCAAGAAAAAAAAAAATGACTGCAAATCATTGTGTTCTCTACAACAACCACCAAAAAAAAAGGGACTATGCATAATTGCGTTTAACCCGCAAGCTTCTTGTTTCGCAAAAAGTGGTTTAGTAGGTACAATGAAGCCTCCGGCTGGTCCATCGGCACCATGTGGCCCGCATCGTAGATGCGCACAAAGCTCAACCCATTTGATGCGCGCTCCTGACCCGCAGCACGGCCAGCCACGCTGAACTCAATGTCTGGTGCCGCGTTGAACGCAGCCTTGCCCGGCCACTGCAACGCCTTCACCCACGCCTTGTTACCGCGCCAGTTACACACGTAGTCCGTGTCGCCTGCGTAGATCATCACGCGAATACCCGCAGCGAGCATGGGTGGGATGGTGTAGTTGAAGTTGCGGTGGTAATCGTTGTGAAAGAGTGAACCCACCTCGTTATTACACTGCTGCCAGACAATGTCACTCTTGGCACCCAGCTTATTCATCACATCGGCGCGCTTCAAGAAGCCAATTAGATTGTCAAACGGGTAGCACAAATTTACACCGACGCAAGGCTTGCGGATATCATACACATTTAAACCCGTCTGACGATACAGATACACCATCTTCGTGCAGTACGGATGGGCATCCGCACACGCGTCATTCTGGTCCGTCGGCCACGCATTGCACTGCTCGATCAGCTGTAGGCACCGCGGCAGCATCGACAGCATCTGCTCGTGAATGCTGTCGTTCACACACGGTGCACCGAGCTGCTCTTTGCACCCCTCGTACGCCATCTCTGGGTAGTACGGGTACTGCGTGTACGGGTCCGTCAGACCATTGCCCACCGCAATGCCTTTCAGGTTGATGTGCGGGCCGTCACCGCGCTGGTTGCCAATCAGAATGCGATACCCCACTGACGGTACGTAGTGTCCGCCGTAACTCTCGCCAATGACGTAAAAGTCATTCGCACCGGTGATCGATGGCGAAGGGAACTTCTTCGCAAACGCCTGCAGGAAGTTGTACATGTCCTCCGCAGCCTCGCTCTCGTTGTGGTCGTAGTTKGCCTTGTCCGCATAGGAGAATCCAACCCCAGCGGTCTGGTCCACAAACAGCAGGTACGCCTCGTCGTTCCACCCGTACGCGTTG
>MDUD01009932.1:0-13158 GCA_002216565.1 Crithidia mellificae
AAATTAGATCTGAACAACAATATTCAAACTCTTTACTCTGCGAGGGTGTTGCTGGTGCTGAGCAGACACGCAGCTGCGTTAAAGATGCGAAGCGTGCGGTGCTTTCGTCTGTTTCGTGTTTTCACCCCACGTACCCCCACGTCGATATTTGGATCTTGGATCATAAAGTTGGGGGAAAGAAAGTGAAATTATCAAAGAACCTTCAAACCCTGATGACGATGCGAGGATTTATGCTCTAAGAATTACTACGTTCTTATGTTTTTCTCACTTCTCCCCCTTATTTTTTTCAATGGCAAAATAAAGTACTCGATTCTTTTTCTTCTCTAAAATCGTTTTATATCTGAGATTCAGACTGGTTTTGCATCATTGAAATTTATGGGCTGCTAGACAAGAGTGATGATACACAATCAAGTACAATCGCATCTATTTTTCTGAGCCAGATCTGAATTGAGAGTGCTTTCCTTAAGTGGACTATCTGACTTGTCTTGCAAAAAATTTAATGATGCTTGTCATGTCCTAGCGGCAACGTGTAGTGCGCTCCGCTGTCTAGGAAGAGAAGATTAACGAGCCCGGAACGAAAATACCTTATGAGATCAATTTACCCAAAAAAAAACACCTCTCGACGTTTTTGTAAAGAGCTACACATTTACCTGATTAATTTGCTTGTCTGGATATTAAAATGGGAATACTGTATCTATAAACATAGGGAAAGTAAAGATGTTGCAACTAAGCTTCGTGTGCTGAGGTGAAGCAGATCTTTTAATCCTGCATTTGTGCAGCGTGCAACGGACTCTTACACTTGGTGGATGTTTGATTTTCATAGAAAGACAAGGATGATGATACACAATCAAGTACAATCGCATCTATTTTTCTGAGCCAGATCTGAATTGAGAGTGCTTTCCTTAAGTGGACTATCTGACTTGTCTTCTGAAGCTGCGAGTTGTTTTTGTTAAATGTGATGTTGGCGTGACAGCGCGGTGTGATACCTCTCTCTTCAAGGTGAACTATGCACGAGGCTTTTATTTTTTCCTGACAAACTTGCTTAGAAAAGCAAAGGTTAGCAATTTTAGCACATAAACAAGCATCATTTTTTTTTTTGCCTTTGAGCATAAGATGATGAAATAGCTCATTGGCCGAAGTTTAACGAGTTTGCGCAGAGAGGCGATGAAGTGGGACAAGGCTAGGTGCTGTGCCTCGCACGGGTAAATTGAAAGCCACCTCTCACGCAACCTGGAAAGAAACTGAGAGATGCTTCACCACGTTTGATGAACAAAAGAAGAACGACAAGAGTGATGATACACAATCAAGTACAATCGCATCTATTTTTCTGAGCCAGATCTGAATTGAGAATGCTTTCCTTAAGTGGACTATCTGACTTGTCGTGTTGGATGTGTACGGTGGACGTGTTTTTGCGGTGCTTTTGTTGCTCTGTATGTAAACATGCGTTTGTCCATTATTTTTTGTGTTTGTGATGAAGACTTTCAGCAAGTACTAGCGCAAACTGTCTAAATGCATTGTTGTCCTTGTTTCGTGTGTGCGCGTATTTGCCACGTTGAAGGTTGGATAAATTGCAAAGCTTGGTTTCCTGTCGTATTACATATGCACTTTAATATAGCCAGCAAGATTGAAAAACATAGTATAAAATCACGTCTTGAAAGTTTTGAGACCACAGATCAGTTTAGGAAACAGGCTAAGATGAGAAGTGTCCGATAGAAAAAAGCTCTATAGGAATGAAGCAGCGATACGCAAATGAAATTTCACGATGTTCATTGACACTCACATGTGCACTTCTTACCAAAGGCACCGGTGACGTGATAGTCGCGCCATTAAATCATTCTATGGTTTCCCCTCCCTTATTTTTTTCTTTAGTTGTCCTCGACGTCCAGCACTTCAGATACAGAAAAGTGTATCTATTTTAAGTGAGATTCAACCCTCTTTATCTGTCAAATCCCCATAGCTACATTCGAGCGAAAATGCAAACTCTCATTGGACTTACACGCGCACGTCGCGGCATTCTAGCTGCAATGCCCTTAAGCACCGGTCACTCACGCGTCTGCGCACGCCGTGCCTACAGTGCACCGACCTACCCCGTCAACTCCACCGACTTGCCAGATCCACGCGGGCCGCGGGCTAATCCGTCCTCCTCTCACTCCTCCGCCCAATCAGCTGGTGATGCCGAACGCCGCCATCACAGCAGTGAAAGTGAAGGCCACCCCACCTTCACAAAGCTAGATCTGCAGAACCCGCCGCAGATACCGTCTCCCACCTACTACGCCACCTACGAGGAGTACCTGGACGCGTACGACCACTACCTGAAGGACACGGACTACTTCACCACATCCGCACGAACTTTTGTGCAAAAGCGCTTTGCAAAGCTTCGCGCAACGCAGATGGACATGGCGGAAGTGGTGCGCCGCGAGTACTTGTGGACTTTTGTCCCGCTGCTGTTCTGTCTTTCTGTTTTTATGATCGATCGCAGCAACCACAGCGCGGCCCTCTTCACGCATCGCGTCATCAAAGAGCGCACGAAGCAGCAGGTGAAGCACGTCAAGTGGGAGACGGTGTGAGTATGCGCAATCAAGCCTGCTTGCCTTTGCTACCCACATTTCTGTCGCTAGTCCTCTGCTTTCATTTCGGTTGGAGTTTGGAGTCACACATTGAACTATTCTATATTAGTTTGTTGTTGTTGTTGTTGTTGTAATCACTGCAGCATTTGCAGCTTACTCGTCACGAGGCCACAAAAAAAAAGGGAATATTATTTAAGCCCAATATCAAAACGCCGCACCTAGCAGATTCACAATTTTAATTATTTCTTTAGGTTGCAATGGGGCAACGCCAGATATCGACCGTGGAACGAAAACAAGGAGAACAAATATTGAGGCAAGGTGGTGCTTATTGTTCCACTCTTTTAAGTGCTAGTTGTGTTGAAAAGGAAGATTGCAGTTATAATTCAAATTTTTGATGTGATGCCCTTTTTGTTTTCAAATATTTGTTATTCGACTGCCCCTTTCCTCTCGTATACTTCCCACAGTTGGAGAGCTCAACAAAGGTCTTGCAACGTGATTCCAGTGGAAGACACGCTGAACTAACACTGCAGAAACAATTGTCTCAACATTTTTTTTTTCTTATTGACTCCATAGACAAGCTGCGCAAGCCCGGAGACTCACATGAGTACCACAGCACCGTCTCTCATCGAGGTGGCGGCGCGGCGGCTGCGTGAGGCGGCCGCACAGGCCCAAGCAGAGCGGGCCCTCACCTCCTCCGCGGCCATTGAGGCGTACGACGCACAGTGCTTTGAGCGGGAAACCGCCCGTATCAATCGTGAGATGGCGGAGAAGCGTGCGCACTCCTCCTCGGCCTTCTTCCCGGCTCTGTACCTCCGCGCCCGTGACCCGGCCGGGGATGAGACAACACGGCTGCTGCGCAGCACCTGCAAAGCCTTCGAGCTGGATTTGCGCTTCAAGGAGATTGAGAGGCTGGACGAGATGCACGCGAAGCTGTGGACGCTGCTGAACGCGGGTGATCGTCGCAGCGTGTCACTGGAGGAGTACGAGGCGGTGCTGAAAGACTTCAACGAGTGGGCCTCGGTGCAGTACGGTGCGCAGCTGCCACCACCACCTGCCACGGTGTGGGAGGTTTCCACCTCTGAGGGGGACGACGAAGACATTCAAGAAGAACCCAACAACAGCGATGGAGAGGGTGCAGAGCAGCATGGAGGAGGCGGAGAGCCTGCGGTGCGACCCCCCACCACAGCCTCTGTCGCCTCCTCCACCTCCCCGGAGAATAACGCCGGTGTACCCACCATCAAGAGTCCCTCCGTCTCCGCCGCACGTGTCAGCTTTGGCCCCTCCAGCGGCGAAGCACCACCGCGCAGCAGTCGCAGCGGGACCCGCAGTCAGAGCTGGGGTGTCGTCGCACAGCACATCCAGCGCTTCCGCGAACAACGTCAGCAGCAGCAACTACAGCAGCAGCGCTTCAGTGAGAGCGCCGCCTCCGTCATGACGCCGTCGCAGCGCAGCAACGCGCAGTTTGAGCAAGTCCTCCGCCTCGCCGAGGACCAACCGGCGCTGGGCAACATTTTGTTCCTCTGCTCCGTGCCCCCGCCGCGGCCGGACATGCAACTCTTCCTCTCCTGTCCCCGCAACCCCGACCGCACCGTGGACATTGCAGTCATCTACCAAACCTTCGCGAAGCAGGTCTCGCTTGTGAAGTGCGAGGCGGAGCTGATCATGTGGGACAACAACAACGACGGGCGTCTGTCGGAGGACGAGGTGGAGAACTACGTGCGCGACCTGGCCCCTCGCATTGCCGCGCTCTCCGCCATGAGCAAAGATCTCCTGCCCTTTTACTGCTGCACGGTGAGCCGCCGCCTCTTCTGGGACCTCGACCCGGGCAACCGCGGCGTCCTGCGCATCCACTCCCTCCTGCAGAGCAGCGTGATGAATGAGTGGGTCAGCCTGCAGCTCATGTCGGAGGACGACCCGCAGAACTGGTTTGGCGCCGCGGTGACGCAGCAGCTTTACAACAAGTTTGTGATGCTCGACACGCGCAACAAGGGCACGCTGAACGTGGAGAACCTGCGCGCGTACAAGAAAGGGCTTCCGACCGTGATCGACGACGGCCTGCCCTTCGAAACGAGTCCCCTCTGTGGACTCTTCATTGACCGCTACTTCGAGACGAACACGCTCATGACACGGTCGGAGATGGACTACCGCAAGTTTGTCGACTTCGTTATCGCCGTCGAGTTGCTGCCGCAGTGCAGCCGTCCCCACTTCTTCTGGAACATCCTCGACCTCGATGGCACGGGGGTGGTGACGCCGATGATCGTGAATCAATTTTTCCGCGAGACGCACGCGAAGCTGGAGGCGGCCGGGCTCGACGTGCCATCACGGGAGACGGTGGTGCAGGAGGTGTTCGACCTGATCGAGAAGGCGGAGCCACTGCGCATCACCCGTGACGAGTTTGTGAGCTCCCCACAGGCGGGCCTCTTTGTAGGGCTGCTGATCGACTGTCTGTCTTTCTGGACGTACGAAAATCGCGAGCAGCGCTAGCGCATCCCATGGCTTGCCAGTCGCTCATTGAGTTTGGAATGTCTATTTCCTTTTTTTTTGCTAGTGCTTACTGTTCAAGTGTGACAGTTCTAGAGACTTCTTTCCCAAATAAATATGTACAAAGGTATTCAGTATACATGACTCTTACGAAGAAAAAGAGATAGTGTTCTGATTTTTTCTCTCGAAGCATAATAGAGCATAGTCTTATCGAAGATGCACTTGCATCGTTGCTAATGAGGATGTGGGTACAATTGCATCTCTCAAAAAGCCTCGATATCTAACCTATCTTTTTCTCCTCCCTGTCCTCTTTCTATTTGGACGACTCAGCAGTTCAATAAAAAAAAATTAGTGAGCTTGTTCTTTTATATTGTCGCTCAAGCAAAACTCAACCGCTGCTCAATTTTATTTTCCATGGCCCAACCTGCCACCGCCACCACCGCAGCAGCGGCGCCGGCCCATCAGGTGGTGCACCTTACTTGCAAAGAGCTCCACCTCGAAATCCCGCCCACCACAGAACCTGTCTTCACTCTCGTTGCAGCTCCGCAACTCATGTGTGAGGCGGCCGCCATCGCCACCTCGAGTGCCGTCAGCGTCCACCGCCCTAAAGAGCTAATTGCTCAGCAGCAGCGAGCCCCGCTCGGGACGCGTAACATCGGCACCGTGCAGATCAGCACGCAAAGCGGGGAGCCGTCGCAGCACAACACCAGCGAAGGGAAGGCGAGCGGGAACACCACGTACGCGGTGCCGCTGTACCAAGCACGCGTGGCCTATCGTCGACCCAACACGTACAAGGAGCGGGTGAGTCTGTGCATCGTGGACGACGCAGCGGGACATCACCGCCACAACAAACACATCAACAGCAACAGCACGCGTCGTAGTCAACGCGGTGTGGTGAATGCGGTGACAACGGAAGAGAGGCAGCCAGAGGTGCAGCGGGTGTGCTTCGTGGATCTGGCCTCGCTGACACCTGTGAGCCGCGTGCTGCTGCGGTGTCCACGCACGGGGGAGCTGTTGGCCCCCACGCCGCTCTTCTGCCGCTACGACGCAAACGCGGCTCACTCTACTGGCGCTGCTTCAAGTTCCACCCACGGCGCTGTGGAGCGGAAGGAAGGAGAGGCAGGAGCAGCAGACGCGAAAGGTTTGAAGACAGCTGCGCACGTGCACGCTCAGTACCACCGCCGCCGTGTTGTGATCTTGCCACACAACGCCGCGGGACAGACGTACGAGTTGGTGTGTGTTGTGACCAAACGCGCGCGTGATGAGGCTGGTGCTGCTCAAGACGACTGAGACACGCAAACATTGCAGCCTCGCTTTCTCTTGCTTGGCGACAAAGTAAGTTAACAAATCAAAATTGAATGATGGGTGATGGCGCGTGCTGGCACGGATTTGGACACTAGACTTTTTTAATGCCGCGCTTTTCTTCTTTATGTTGAGCTCAACAGATAATTAACCAAATAGAAAAAGCATTTGTTATTTCCCCGTTTTCAAGACTCAAACGAGCAAAAGTTCACAGACGATTCTTTTCATCACTTGACGCTTTAGTTCTTTTTCAACAGACCGAAAAGTAGGCAATCTCGTAAAGTCTTCTTTTCTGCATCGGTGACTGTCAGCTTTTCTCCCCCGTCCGTTTATTTTGTTTACTCACCTGACAGACCTGCAAGCGCAAGGCACTGCAACAGTCGGCTGTTTTATACAAAAAAAAAG
Organism: Crithidia mellificae; assembly: GCA_002216565.1. NCBI lineage: Eukaryota > Euglenozoa > Kinetoplastea > Trypanosomatida > Trypanosomatidae > Crithidia > Crithidia mellificae. The sequence continues at coordinate 6,756 of MDUD01009932.1, forward strand.
CCGACTGAATTCTATCTTCTGTACTAGTACTTCTCTTTTTTATATACAAGCATCAACACTATACCTAAAAATCTACATACCCTCATCACAAAACAAAAAAAAAAGTTTCCGTTGCAATGAGCGCTATCACTGCTGCTCACTACCGCACGAACGTGCTCTTTCGCCTTCTGGCGTTTCTTGACAACACGGGCACGCAGTCCTTTGTTCTCAACAAAGAGGTGAGTGAAGATGGTCACTTTATAAACGCGAGTGCCACCTTCGACGACAGCACCGCCATTGCCGCCATTCTTGCTGCTTCACTGAAAGCACTGCGCAGTAACGTGCGCCGCCTGTTCAAGAGCGTCGAGGAACAGGAGGCGCTGCTCCGTGTGATTGGCACCGGGGCGATGGAGCCCGCGGTGCGCACGTGGGACTGCATGACGTGGATCTCGTCTGCGTCGCCGGCCACAAAACGCGACGCCTCCGCTGTCGACGCACCTTCAGCATCGGAGACGGCGGCTACGGACGCACGCAGGGGTGAGGGCGTAGGTGACTCGGAAATCTCTAAAGAGTCGGACGAAGGGCGTGTCACGGAAAGTAACGCTGCGATGAATGCTCCACAAGATGAGACCCCGTCCACGAATTCTCCCAACGCGGCGAGGCGGCAGGCCGCGTCCCTGCCGCTTGAGACCACCTGGAGCTACCTCGTCTGCCACCCTGTCTCCCTCCTGCACTACGCGGAGCAGGTGGAGAACGAGCTGCCCATTCACCTGCTGATGCGTCTGCGCGAGGTGCTCGGCGTACCTCAGCCCCTTTCAGATGCCTCCCGGGTTGATGACGAGGCAGGTGCACCTGAAACCAGCAAAGGAACGACAAACATATCAGCACCCGTCGCCACTGCCTTCTCTCCCTCGCCTCTGATGGAGCAAATTCTGATTGATGGTTTGGATGAGTGGATGCGCAGTACGCCGATTGAGGAGGTGAAGCGCATCGTGTTGGCGTGCGGTGTGCAGCCCACCGTCCTCGCCTCCGCGTTTGATCAGCAGCAGCAACAGCGAGGACTGTCAAGTAAGAGTGAGAACAAGAGCAATGACAACGATGCATCGACTTCTGTTCCATCTACGACAGCAGCGGCAGTCCCTGACTCCCTTGTGGACTTTGTGGTGGATGTGGTGTTTCCTGTGTCTGCGGGTGGCGGCACCACCTCCTCCTCTTCCCCCTCCTCCACCGCACCTACGCAGAGCACCGCCACCAGCACGCCGGCAGAAGGCTTGCAGGACTGGTTGCTGCTGTCGTACGAAAAAAATCACGAGACCATTGAAGTGGGCGAGGACGAGGATGAAGACACGGACGGCATCATCGGAGCAGACGACGACGATGACCAGCCACGCCGCAAGGCTGCCCGTGCCGAGGGCGGCGCGCACGCATCGCAGTCGAGCACGGAGGAGGCACCGGACAGCCTCGGTGCGTGGCAGCCAGAGAATGGCGAGGAGGTGCTGACGGCCGACAACATTGACCGCTACCTGCGGGAGTGCCCGCAGCGCATTCCAAAAGAAATCCTGCGTGAGAAGCGCAAATCTATCTCGGATGCTGCCATTACCGCTTTTGAGTTGGAGAACCACTACACTGCTGCGGAGCTGAAGAAGCTCATCAAGGACGAGGTTGGAGCCATGACGGTTGGCGAGGCAACGGCCTTGATGGGAACTACCGTAACGGCGGACCAAATCGCGCAGGCAGCAAAGGCAACTCGTAAAGCACAATTTGTGGAGTGGGTCCTGGCTGCGCATCGTAGTGTCGATGGCGACCACAATGGTGGTGCTAGTGCAAACGAAACGACCAACACAAACGCGAAGTAACATCGTACAACTAGTGTCTGATACGTGTCTGAATGGTACAGTGTTGTTGTTTTGTTGTTCAAAAGTCAGGTTTAGCTGTTGTTGTGTTTGTTTATTTGGCTGGCGCACTTGTCAGTCTAGAATTCTCCATACACTTTTCAAATCAACAAGAAGTTTTGATACAAAACAATCTTACTTAAATTTGAGTTTTGTATGGATACAAAGACAAGTTTGCCTCAAAGAGATAATAAAAAGGGATATCTGGCATGCCGCTTGCGGAGTAGAGACGGGCCGGCGTGAACAAGAAGCTTCTTCATATGATGCAACTTAGTTAGAATGCTATGTTTCAATGCTTATATATTTCTCTCTCTCTCTCTCCTCTCACATCCTGTCAATACTTTAATGTACCAGAGTATTTACAAATCAGAAACTATATAACTATCATTTGCCAAGCCTGTTTTCTCACCCAGTTTTTGTTTTCTTCTCTCAAGTAAACGTATCGCGTGCGACATGGACATCGACACGCAGCGCAAAGAGGAGTGGTGTATCTCGCTGCAGTCCTTTCTTGCCAGCCGTCTGCGCACGCCGTCGTACGCCAACGCGGCTCGGCAGCACCCGTTCATCAGCGTCCCCTCCATGATCCCCCGCACCCAGTTTCTGCTGGATGGAGTGGTGTGGGCGGTGAACGACCACCCTAGCTGGGTGCTGGACGCGTGGCTTACCGTGCAGAACTGCATCAAGGACACTGGAAAGCGTCTGGCAGAGCTGAGCGAGGAGTTCCAGCGCGCCGTCGTCGCCACCACAGGTACCGGCAGCGGTGGAACTGCGGGGGCCAGCAGCACCAGCGCGGGCACCGCCGCCGCAGCAGGAGCAGCAGCGGCTGGGGGGGCGGGCGTGTTGCGCACGGCCATGGCGGCCCCCCGCGGCTCTGCCCTCGACCGTGAGCGCACCTACCGCGCCCATGCCGCGGTGCAGGACGTCTACCTCGCCTTCTGCGTGATGGATGCTTTGGTGAAGAACGTCTGCGCCGATGCCGCAGGGCCGCTGCACGCCGCCGTGGAGACGGAGCTGCCACACCTCGTCGCCGGCTTCGTACCCATCTTCCTCCCCGCCACCTCCCGCTGGATCGAGGACGCCGTGGAGGAGTACCGCTACCTCTTCCACGCCCTCCTCGACTCGTGGCTGGTGCAGAACACGTTCAACAGCGACGTGCACCGCCGGCTGCAGGAGTACGTGCAGGACCGCCTGCAGCGCACCCGGGAGGCGGAGGAGAAGGCGGAAGTGGAGGGCCACCACGGCGCTGACGGCGCGGCAGATGGGTCGACAGGGGCGAACAACGTCAACAGCAGCGGCAGTGGGGCACGCACGGGCACCGCAGCGGGGGGTGGTGGCAGCAGCGGCAGCGCGGTCAGCGCCGCCAATGTGTGGCAGCAGAGCATGCAGCACATTATCGAGAGCACCGCGCGAGTCAGCGCGGCGGTGGTGGGGGCTGGCGCCTCCAGCCCTGCCACCCTTCCCGCTTCCGGCGCCGCGGCGAGTGCGGGGGCCGGGGCGAGCAGTGCGATGACGCCTGTGCAGAAGAGCGCCGCCCTCCGCAGCTTCGAGCGCGGCGTGCGCACCCCGGACACCGTGGAGAAGACGCTGCGTAGTTTTCTGAACTACGTCTTCCCTCCGCGGCGTACGCCGGCGGCGCGACACCGCTGCCCCCACTGCGGCGCCCTCTTCCGCGATGACAAGAGCAAGTACGCCCACTACCGCTGCCACTTCTACGCCCGCAACTACTTGAAGCAGGATGAGAAGCTGGTGCGACTCATGTACCCGTCTGCCGCCGATTTCGCCGAGCACACGGCAGACTTGAAGCGTGAGGGCTACTTCACCCGCACCGTAGAGGTGCTGGAGGAGGCGTACAAGCGTGGGGAGCGCGGTGCGGTGAAGATTCGCAAGCTGGAGGAGCCACCAACGGAGCCGACCGAAGGTGCTCCGTGAAAGCCAACGATAAGACTTCAATGTGTTGAGCTTATTGTATTTATGTGAGGGAGCGTGTGGAAAACGGTGTTACACAAGAGTGTGAAATTGGTTGAACTGAATGCTTTCATTCTGGTCATTCTATATTGTTGCTGGCTCATTAAAATGCTTTGAACAAAAGTATATTATACTTCTCCGAGAAAAAAAATATAAGCTTGAAAGGGTTCAATGGGAGTTAAGGAAAGCGTTAAAGTCTTACCTTAAATTGATTACTCTAGTAGCAAAAATGGATTAATGTTGATCTTTGAATCGTCTTTTGATTGTCATTTTTTAGAGTCTCTTGCTCAAAATCCTGTGGACTCAATTATTTCTACATTTTGTTGTCTTTCCCGATTCCTTCACTTACAAACTGTGTGCTGTATCCCGATTTTCATATGCAGGCAAGCGGAGGCGCACCGACCTCCTCGCAACCAAAGCACTCACAAAAAAAGTTTTCTCCTGTTCATTTCAATTTATTAAAAGAAAAATCACTTATATAAAGTTGTATTGACGTAGAAAAAGAAAAGCGAAATTGATATGTTTCGTGTCTCCTCGACCCTTCGCAGAGGTGCGTCGGCGCGGGCGGTGCTCGGCCTTCGCGAGGGTCAGTCATACTCCCCAGGCGACATCAAAAAAGCGTTTCGTGAGAAGGCGCTCACCGCCCACCCCGACGCTGGCGGCGATCCGGCGTACTTCCGTCAACTCCAGGCCGCCTACGAAGTGCTGCTGCGCGAGCACGGCGTCGGTAAGGCCAGCACCTCTGCCGGAGTACCCTCTGCGGAGGGCGAGGCCCACCACGACGGCTTCGGCTTCTACGCCCACCCACACGCGCGCTGGGACGGCGCGGCGGGGCCGTCGCACCGGGACTACTGGCGGCAGGTCCACGAGGAGGAGGTGAACATGAACACCAACGCCCACGGCAGCCCGGAGCACCCGACGAACACGCACTACCGCGCGCGGCCGCATCAGCAGAGCTACGGCGCCGGCCTCGGTGCCGACTTCGCGAGCGCCAGCAGGGCCCAGCGTGGGGCGGACGCGAACTTCTCCACCTACTACTTCTACCGCCCCTACGAGTCCGACTACCGCAACCCGTACGGGAACGGGTTCACCGAGGAGGAGCTGCAGGAGGCGGAACGAGAGCAGCGGCGCGGCATGCTGCGCACCATCGCGCGCCACACCCTACTGTGGTCAGGGCTTGCTTTGATTGTGTACCTTCACGAGCGCAACAATCGCATTCGCCGTGCCACCGAAGCACGCGAGAAGGGCTACCAGGACCCGGAGTACTGGCGGCAGCTGCGAGAAGAGGAGGCGGAGGCGAAGAGACAGAATCGGGCCCCCTTGCGGCTGGAGCACCACTGGCTGGATGCCCCGGTGATTCTGCCCACGCCCGCGGAAACCGAAGAGGACTCGGCTGCTCAGTCGAACACGAGGAACAGCGCAGAGACGGGGGAGGGCAAGACGGGTCAAGATGCACGTAAGATGCAGGAGCGTCGACTCCGTGCCCTGCGTCCTATGGCAGGTCCATTCCGTGGCGCGGGCGGTGCGGCAGGACCGCAGGTGGTCAGCTACCAAGGCCGACCCTTCACTCCGAACGGCGTACGTGGCGCACGCAATGCAGCGCCGGTGACGGCGAAAACCCTTGCGAACGACGTCACCTACGACGCGAGCGATCTGGACTGGGAGGACGAGGCGCTGGATTAAGAAAGCGTGGTTTTGTTGTCGTGAGGCCGGCAGCGCTATGCGAGTGTGCACGCAACATTCTTTGCTTACGTCTGCAGGCTACCACGGCAATCCCTCTTGAATTAACGCGTTTTTTCTTTTCACGCTGAATTTTCAGTATTGGTGTCGTCCTCTGCTTTATTGGTTTTTCTCTTTCACTCCTTTTTTGCAAGTAGGCACTTTTAGATCGCATTACAGCTTCCCGTCGCTGAATGCCCTAATTTTCATCACCTTCTCCACGTCCAGTATAGCAGAAGTATTATCGACACGCTTCTTTTACTTTTGTTTCAATTTCTGTTTTCTTAACTCTTTCTTTTTTTCTTTTTCTAAAGTCGCAATATAAATGCGTCAAGATTTGAACACCCTGCTTTATTCCATTTTTCCAACGTAGTTTTCGTATTTCATTTTTTCCTTTTCTTTTACATGCTTCATTCTTTCAACCTGTATCGCAACTCTCAACACGTAAATTTAATACATAACGCTTTTCACAAGCAGATACTAGAACAATTGAAAAAAGGTGGGATGGAAAATTTAATCGGACAACTGTGTGATCCAATGACTAACCAGCACTCGAAAAGGCTAAACTGCTTTGTGTTCATGGCATCACGAATGCTTACGCCACAGTTGCTGCTAAGCAGCACGTCCATGCGCGTTTTGGAGCGTTAAAGTGTTCCCCTAGCTGTATTTCCTTTTGGTCATTCTGACGCCCCTACAATTTTCCGACATCATCATCCAAAACCAAGTTATCAGCAGATGCACGTGTTAGACGTGTGCATCTTGTGGTAGCACATTTTTTTACAGGCGAGCTAAAAAAAAAGGCCACCGCACGACTCTTAGGCGCACATAAAAGTAAATAGCTAGGTTAT
>MDUD01009934.1:0-23789 GCA_002216565.1 Crithidia mellificae
GAGGAGGCCGCCGCGCGTGCCGGTCTGAGGGCCGAGCTCGCCGAGCAGCTTGCCAAGCTTGTGCAGGCGTGGTCGAGCAGCGCGGAGGACGCGTGCGCCGCCGCCACCCGCGCTCTCGACGCCGCCGTCGACGAGAGTCGCGCCGCCGTCGCTGCCGAGGAGGCCGCTGAGCGTGATCAGCTGGTTGTGGAATGTGGTGGTGTAGAGATGGATGCTCAAGCTTTCGACGAGGAAAGTACTTCAACTTTGGATGAGAGAGCTGTTGCAGCTCTCGGCGAAAGTGAGGAGGACGGTGACTTTATGTTTGAGTTACCGGTCGAACGCGCTGAACACGAAGCGGAAGCACGTGCAATGAAATTTGCTGCGAAGCAGATGGAAGACTTGATGTCTGCGATGGCGAGCGGACGTGCGGTTATTGAGAACGACGAACGCGAGTGGCGTGACCGGTTGCGTCGACACGAATTGTTTGCTGAGGAGACGGCGAGTCGTAAAAGTATGTTCGCGACGGAGGCCGCGTTGCATACCGAATGGCTTTCTTCGTACTTCTCTTCCAAGTCTACGTTGCTGTCGCGTTTGCGTACGACGGCGGCAGCAGACGAGCTGGTGCGCCGTCACGGGCTTCTCGTACAGGAGAGGAAGGACCGCGCTGCTCTACTTACGAGGTCCATTAAAGAGTATAACGAACTCGTCTGCATTGACTTTGCCCGTAAAGAAGCGTCGGCGAGAAGGCTATTGGAGAAGAATGCTCAACTGAATCGCAAAACTATCTGGCTTGGTTGCACCCGCAATCTGCACCGCTGCCAGCTTGACGAGCTCGTGAACGATGAGACTTTACAGCGTGAGGCCATCCACACCGAGGTGGCGGATAGTGGTGCGACGCTGCTGGAATTCAAGGAAGAGCTGCGCCAGCGCCACGTGAGGGAAGTTTTTGCGCGAGCGTTCGCAAAGCTGCTGGCCGGGGAAGGCGGCGAGCGAAAGGGCCTCTACGCCAGCGAAGCAGCGCAGCGCGATGACCTGCGCGCAGCCGAGCATCTTGGGTCGATCGAGGTTGAGCTGGCGCGGGTGCCGAAGGACGAGGCCCACCTGCGCGCCGTTCTGCACAGCACACGCGAGGTGGAGATGATGCAGTTTGCGGTCGCCAGCCACGCCGATTATCAACGCACCGCTCGCGCAGTTATGGAGCGGCGGGAGACGATGCGGCGGCGTGGCGTGGCCAAGGCGGAGACGGTCGCCTTCACACAGCTGGTAGAGTCGAGTGGAATGGATCGGCAAATCGCCACTTCGGCCGCGGCATATCGCACGCACCAGCAGCACAGTCTTGCCGTGCCGCTGCCACCAGCGGTGCTCCGCCAGCTGCAGCAGCTTTTGGAGGAGGAGGAAGATGAGCGTGAGCTGCTCTTGCGCGACGAGGTGCGCGTGCGTCGCAAGGGACTGCCCCCTGCGGCGCCCTCCGTGTGTGGCTCTCAGGGCGGCGTGGAGTCGGTGCACACTTCAAGTATCGCGCCAGAAATGGCGCGACCACGGGTGACACGTGAGCGCAACCGCAGTGGCGTCACAAACGAAGCCCTTCAGCGCTGGGTGCGCTTCAATCGGTAGTAACACCGGCAAAGAAAGTGCGGAAGTGCCCGTCACATTTAGCTGAACGTACGTACCGGCGTTGCTATCACGTTTTTTCTTCATTTCAGAGCCTTATCCTTACTGGCGTGTTTTTTTTTTTNGGATGGTTATTCACTCGTTTTTTTCACACCTTGTAAGTGTTGTTGTTAAGTGCTTCCCTTTTTTGTCTTTCCTCGCACTGTTTGTTACTCAATGACTTTGTCAAAGAGGCGGCCGCATAACGTTGCTTTTCTGCTCCTTTAATTTACCTTTTTTTTTACTTTGAGTTGTCAAGGTGTTGTTGGTATTCTCATAGAAACCGCGTTGTGATTGTTGCAACGTTACAAAAGCTGTCCCTTAAGGGATAAATAATAATAAAAAAGAGAAAGCACTCAAACACCGCAATTGTTTGTGTTTGTTAGCAAAAGCTGCGACTTGTAGTGGAAAAAACAACAGCTCTTGTATTTGTTTGATAGATGGTCTAGTTTGGAGTAAAAGGTGCAGCGGCGCTGTTGTTTAAATATTCTTTATATAAAATGATCGAAAACTTCTGACATTTCTCATCGAAGAATTAAAGAATGCCCTTATCACAGACTCACTGTATGTAAAGAGAAAGAGATTTGCGTCATCTCTACGTTTAATTCTTGATCAATAATTAGAGCTCCTGCTCCTTCTCTTGTTATGTTTCATGTGTTGCCTTCATATTGATTGGTCCATCAGAAGCGTCTTATGCTGCTCTTCTCTCATTCGAGAAAAAACAAAAACCGTTTTTTTCCCCGCTTTCAAAGCAAGTTGTTTGTCACTCTTCTCATATTTTTTTTGATTATTGTAATACACTGTATCATACGTCGCCACAAATCGGTGAACCTTCCTTTTGACGGTTCAGATTTGGTTGCGAAACACAGAAAGTTGCACTCTTCGTCTTTTTTTTTTTTAGAGAAGGCGAGGGCATTTTAACGCTCACTCTTCGCTCGAATTGTGCCTTTTCTATAAATTAGTGCTTTGTTCCCTCTTTTTTATTAATTATTACAACCTGAAACGATTGCCTTCCAACTTTATATTTTCCTTTTTTCTTTTTTCACTTCCCTTCCCTTTTCCTTTTCTTTTGCAAAGATAAAAATGCGGAATTTAAACGCATTTGCCGTCACAGCAGGACTGCTTTTCTCAATTTTCCTCGTCGTGGCTTCCACGTCGACGACCGCGTCAGACGGCTCCTCTGCCGCGTGCACCAATTGCACGACAAATGGACCAGCCTGCGCGCTGAACGACTACGTGGCTGTCTACGGTGCGAAGCTTGACAACTTTACGCGTCTTCGCGATTGGCAGCGAGAGGCTGGCGCGAATTGCACGGAGGACAACACCACGCGACCGGCGACAGCCTATGTGGCGTGGTGGCCCTGCTTTCCCGGTGAGCAGTACCTCCGCCGCACCAACAGCAAGCAGTGCGCGACGTGTTTTAACGGCGACTACCTGGACTTGACCCACGAAACCCCTCAATGCGGCTCTTGCGACTACGGCACAACCGCAGAGCCGCTGTTGATGCTCCGAGACGGTTTTGAAGAGTTCGGCGGCGACAAAACGTCTCAGGGCAACCAGTGGCGGATGTGGCGCCGCGACTGCCCCACTTCCACGCTCTCATGGGATTGCTCATACCGTGCCGATGAGGGATTTGAGTTTGTGAGCTACCACCAGAGCAGTCAAGACGGCGGGAATAGGAGTGCAACTGTGATTGGCCTGCGACCCTCTCGCATTCCGGCAAATGTCACGTTCTCCTCCGCCTCCTTTAGTCGTGAAGTTCAGTCGAAGGCGGATGGCGTGATAGAAGTTTCATTTTCCCTCGGCAGCAACAACCGTTTGACGAACTTGCCAGTTGGCGTTGTGACGTTGTCGGTGGACAACATCTCGCACGATGCCCGCGATGAGGCGGAGCTGGTGGGGGACGGCCCAAGTGCCATCTACAAGATGAAGGTGCCCTACTTCCACCGGACACCGTTCTCCACCGCGAGCGGCAGCTACCCTGCGAAGAGTTTTATCGTGCAATGGACCGTGCGCAGCACCTCGCAGATTGCCGATCCGCTATTCTTCCCGGCGCACGAGGTGGTGCTGCTCTCGCTGGAGGTGAGCGGCGATGTGCGCGGTGTGGCGGAGACGTGCACGCCTTGCCCTGTGGGTCACGCGTGCCCTTCGAAGAGCCTCCCGCCCCTCGCCTGTGCACCGGGCACCTACCAGCCCGCCACCCACGCTCAGCAGTGCCGTCCGTGCACGGGCAACACGGTGGCCCCTGGATACGGCTACCAGGCGTGTCTGGCCTGCACGCACAACCGCACGGCGAACCCTCAGCACACCGCGTGTGTGGAGACGTGCACCTACGCGGACGGCGACGTCCTGTACAACTTCACCGCCATGTCTGGCGTGGTGTTGCAAGCCACCGTGGGCGGCGGCGCAGCGGAAGCCAACACGGCAGGGCAAGAGGGCCGCGTGTTCTTCTCCGTGTGTGGCGCCATGCCAGTTGGCGATGCGGACGCCGATAGCCAAAGCGCATTTAACGACAGCGCTCCGTGTTTGCCGGAGGTGTTGAGCCGCAACAGCTCCACCAGCGCGTACGTGTGCGAGCGCCTCAATGCCACCCACGGACGCCACTACGGCAACGTGCTCGAATTTATCACCAACGCCACAGACGGAAGAAAACGCTTGATAACGTCGATGGGTTCTCTTCTGCAGCCAATTGCGAGCCGTCGCACCGCCTCGGCTGTCCGCGAGGAGTCGACGTGGCGCGCGACGATTGAACTGGAGTGCGACAGCGACGGCTTCGGGCCGAACGCGGCGCACGGCGGGTCAGTGCAGGTGCGAGGCGTGAGCGAGGACACCCTCACCCTTCGCTGGCGCTCCCCTCAGGCGTGCCCGACCTGCACGGCCGCCACCTTCACCCCTATCGAGTCGCGCTGCAGCGCTGCGACGTCGACGTACACCGTCACCTATGAACGCCGCACCACGTCCGCCTGGTGCGTCGGCGGGTACGTGCCGCCCTCGGTGAAGACGCACAACTGTACGCCCTGCGTCGAGGAGTTCTACACGATGGAGTGGGAGCCGTGCAACTGGGAGACGCAGAGTCAGGTGGGCCGGTACGTGCTGGAGGCCGAGCATGCGGGGTGCAGGCAGTCGGATGTGTGGAGCCCCGATAATCAGACGCGGCACTGCAGCGCGCGTCGCCCGCCGGCGTCGCCACGGGCACGCAACATCGCCGCCATCATCGCCGCCTTTGTTCTTGCGTTGACGGGTGCCGTGGCTGCGGTGGCTCTCTTTCCAAATCGCTTTGACCCGTCGCAGCCGCCCGCGATGGCGGAGGAGACGGGGATGGAGCTGGGGACGTTTGGCCCGGCCCACACGAACGGCAGCCCCTACGACGACGGCTACGCAGCTGCCAGTGCACACTACAACGTTGTTGGGGCAACGGAGGCGGAGGCGATGCCGACGGACAGGGCCACCTCCCGCTTTGCCAACCTGGCAGGTGGCGTGATCGCCTCCATGTCGGGTGCGCTGCGCCGCGCCGGGACTGCAGCGGCGTCTGCGGTCTCGTCTGGCCGCAGCGGCAGTCCGCCACTGAGCGGGGAGCCGCACGGTAACGGGTACAACGCGGTGGCGACCACAGACAGCGCCGGCGTCGCTGAGGATGCCGTCAGTTCAGGGTGGTTCCCTCACGCAGACACGCGTCGGAACCAAGTTCGATTCTCGCTGCGGGACGCCGACGATGATGATATTTTGCCGCCGTCGGCATCTCGCGAATAAATCATCCGACCACCAAAGCTACCGCAGAACAGAGCAAATTTTTGAACAAGATGGCGAAGGGCAATTGATGTGCTTGGTGAACGACTGCTGCCTCTCCCTGCTGCGTCTATATTATTGGTTTTGACCTCTCTTCTTTTGTTTACACACAGAAGATGCCACATGCTTTCACTATTTTTTTTCCCCCTTTCTAATTCGTCCTGTGCTGCCGTTTTTCTTCTTGCTCTAGTACGTCTTTACCGTTGAAGTCTTCCACCCTTTGTCAATTTCTTGAAATCTTAGTTGTTTCATTCGATTTGCTATGGAAGTAAAGGAAAACTGTAGCGCAGCACGAAAATTGGAGTATGTGGGCTGTATTGTAGACTGAACATTAAATTGTCGATGGCATTGACTTTTCTACAATCGAGCAGACAGAGTGCGAATTTTTTTTCTTCAACGAGCAGTCGTCAGAAAGAACAAGAATGTTGGATTTGTCGCTCTCGCGTAACACGTCTGTTCTCTTTTTGTAGTTTACCCCGCTGTGAGTTCAGTGGCGGCCCATCAAGACATTTATTGGAGCAAAGCCGTACAAGAAAAGATACTTATGCGCATGTTTCATGCATTTCTTCCTTTCTCTACTTTTCAGTTTTTTCCCTACTTGACTATGATTCGGACGCTTTCTTTTTCTCCCTATTGTGATCCTTTTATAAACCTGCAAAACTTAGAGAGCGGATCAACGCTTGCTCAACGTGCGCCATAATTTGTTTGACCGAAGTGAAACAGCATTTACGCATAAAGGGCTTTCAGCTGGCCCTTTTTTCTTTCACAAGATAGGACACTCAAAAAAGGATAAGGTTTTTTATTTTCTGTTACCCTCTTTTCTGCCTCGTTCTCGAAAAGAAGAAAAGGAAGTTGAGAATTATGAAAAGTTCCGCCACAGGACACACAGTGGCGGAGCAGGTTGCTGCGCTCCCTCCTCTGTCTCAGCTCCTGGGCCTCGACAATGAAAGCGAGGCGAGGGACTCGCGAGCGACGTCCCGGGCGAAGCGAAATTTCAAGACGCTCCCTACCACCAGCACCGCGTCCACGGGCTTTGCAAAGAAGTCCGCTGGTGCCAAGAGCCGCTCTAGCCAGGGGCAGACGGCACCACACAAAACGGCAACGTCGTCTTCTGTGTCCCCCACCCCCACTGCCGCCGCGCTAAAAGCGGCAAAAGGTAATGCAGGTGCTGCTACACCGTCCGCACGAGCGACACCAGCTACTACGCCATCGAAAATCAATGCCGCGGCCGCATCTGGAGCGACAAGAGAGGTGGCAGTGGATGCAGCACCGCAGAGCCGTCCACCGTCTTCGTCACCCTCTGGTGCTCTCACCACCACCACGACTATTCCCACAACACCCACCACCACCCCAACAAACCCAAACAACACGGCAGCCACCACCACCACCGCTAGTGCTGCTGCGGCTGCCGCGACGGCTCGTCTGGCGGGTGGGCTGCGAGAGTGGCGCCACGTGCAGTCCACGTTGCAGCTGCCCCTCGCCTATCGCGGCGAGGACGACATTGCGTTGACGCTGCGGCTGCTGCGCGCGCTGCCCTTCTTCGCCCCACTGCTCGACCACGACCTCTTAACCCTCGCAGAGGCGATGGAGCTGGCGGAGGTGGCGGAGGGAGGTACAGTCGTGCTGCGTAAGCGGCTTGCCCCGCCACCCCCGCCGCTGACGATGCTGCCTCCGCTGCCGGGCACCGCGGCACGGACCAGCACGAGCGCCACAGCCGCGAGCGGGGCGGCTGCGGGCCTGCCGGTGCACCCCCTCACCCCTTCCGCCGTCGCCGCGGGCTCAACTTTCTTCTTGAGCGACGACGACGACGACGCAGCGGCGGCGGCGCGGCCGAGTTGGATGATGCCCGCTGCCGAAATCTTTCAGCACTTTCGCACGCAAATGGCGCAAGGCGATCAGCCGTCGCTACCCGAGGCGTGTCTTGCAGCACACACCGCGAACACCACCAACAACAACAACAACAACAATGCAGCGGTGGCTGCATCGGGATCAACGTTGCGTGGCAGTCGTGGCAGTCGTGGAAAAACGACCGCTAAACGAGTGAGCCACAACGACGCAGCTCCTGCGACGAAAGTGCGCGCTGCGGCGGCCGCCGACTTGGACACCACCACTCCGCCACTCTTCGATGTACCCGAAGGTTGGGAGGTCGAGGCAGAGGCGAAGTTCAATCGCACTCGCACCGCGGACGATGACGACGAGCGCGATGCCGAAGAGCCGTTTGTTGTGGTTCTCCTCAGCGGACACTGCGAGCTGCGCTGGCCGCGGCAGCGAGGCCCGGGCGAGTCCGCCAGTACCCCGAACTTCTACTCGTACAACGTGCAGCCCGGGGATGCGATGGGGTACGCACTGGTGTGGGCGGCGCTGCCACCCGGCGCGCAGTACGTGACGTGCGACACGTGCGTCTTGTTGAAGGTTGGGGTGGACGGGCAGTCGCACGAGATTCGCGAACGTCTGCACCGCGCCTGCCGTCGTGCCAACGAGGCGGTGTACAAGGCACAGCGCGCCTACCTGGCCGAGAAGCTGCACACGCCGCTCTTCACAAACGCTGTTACCGCGCCGCTTGTGGACGGAGAGGCAGGGTTTGGCAGCGGAGAGGCGGAGCAGGAAGCTCGAGAGCGTGAGGCATCGACAACCTCGCGGCTCTCCTCGACGACCCGCAGCGCTGCAAACCCTGCTGCCACGCGTGAGGGCGGCGTGCTGCCCTCTGACGCCCTCCTTGACGTGGCCGCCCGTCAACTCATCCCCATCCGCGTGTCGAGCGAGACGGTGCTGCTGCAGGAGGGACTCAGCCCGGCTACGGAGTGTGCCCTCTTCTTCGTCGTGGAAGGCGCGTGCTCGGTGGTGCGGCGGCTGTGGTCGCAGGATCAGCAGCGGCTGGAGGCGCGGCGGCTGCAGCTGATAAAGGAGCTGACGCCGGCCAACGGAGCCCGCCCGGTGCTCTCGACGATGCCGTCCACCACCACGATGGAGGTCGCGCAGCTGCGGCCTGGGGACTACTGCGGCGACCTTGCCTACCTGCGGCTCGACCCCGACCACGCCGGCTCCATCGACGCGGAGTGGACGGCGGCGTACTGGCAGACGACTCTCGTGCCCCCGGCAGCGCTCAACGAGATGGGCGAAGACGACAATGCGGCGGAGTCCACCCTCGCCTCCAGCCTGCGCCACCACCGGCTCCATCTGCAGAGCGGCGGTGGCGAGAAGGGCGGCGGCAACCAGGATGGGAAGAGCAGCGGCGGCCAAGGCGATGGGGTGGCCACATCAAAGTCTCTCTTCCGTCGCCACAAGTCCACCGTCGTGACGCAACGCTCGGCACGGCTCTATGTTCTCTTACCCAGCGCGGCGGCGGAGGTGGTACGGGGGGAGGTGCTGGAGCGCATGATGGAGCACGCCCGCACCTACCCGAGCTACACAGCACTGCTGACAGAGTACGAAAAGCTGTACAAGTGGGCCATCTACAAGGAGAAGGTGCTGTACGAGCAATCGAAGAAAGCGCCAGTCCCCTTGCGTTAGGTACTGATGTGGCATGCGAAACCAGCTTGTGTATGTGTGTGTGTGCATTCATGTTTGCTGACAAGTGGAGAAAATGGAAACTGTATATTTTTCTTTTTTTTTTTTAAGCCCTTAGCGTTCGCGCTTTACGATGTACATTCAGTGGCTTTTGGAAGATGCGCCAAGCAACCAAAACAAGTACAACGATGAAAAAATGACTGACGGCAATTCTAGTTTTCCGGTAAAAAGCACATAACGGCATCTGCATGCGTGAGAACATGAAATACAAATGCAGTGATGCTCTGACACACTAACGAATGCAAAGAAGATGATAGACAAATAACAAACAATGTTCAGAACCCTTCACGCGCTTGATCGAGCATAGCGCCGCTTTTATTTGCTTTCTTCTGACTGCTATTTCCTTTCGTGACGTTCGAAATTCTCCATGTTTTCTCCGTGCAATGAAATCAGCTCACCGTGCGTTTCCCGATCGACAGCGCCAAACTCATTGCTGTTGCAGATCTACACTTTGTTTCGTTTGGCTGAATAAAATAAATTACCATACAAACGCACGCAATTCAAGAAAAGTGATACCTTTTCTTTTTTCCCTCACAAATGTTGAATGAAAGCACGCTGCGCGAGTTCTACGCGCACGTCTACCCCGTAGACCTCGTGACCCAGTGGCTTGCCTATCGCCTCAACGGCACGGCGAGTAGTGGCATTGCGCGGTCGAGCACTGCATCTGGAAAACACCTCGCGGACGACGAAGCAGAAGTGAATGGTCAAGGTAGTACGTCACCAGCGCGTGCAAGCGACGGCGCGGCGGCGGGCACGGCTCGCGACAGCGACGACGACAGCAGCGGCAACGACAACGCGCGGTTTGACGGCAAAGGTGCGGCGGCGGCAGATGGCTACTTAGCCCGCCGTGAGTTCTGCTTCACGCTGATTGGGGACATCTTCACACGCTTCCGCAGCTACCGCAGCGCGGAGGAGCTACGCGCCGAGCTCGTGCGCTCTTTTCCCGAAAAAATCGATGTCGGCGCGGTGTACAACATCCGTCCAAACCAGAAGCAGGGCATCGCCAACGTTTTCCCGGTGGAGCGGGAGCTGGTCTTCGATATTGATATGTCCGACTACGACAACGTGCGGTCTTGCTGCTCCGGCAAAAGCATCTGCGGCTACTGCTGGGCGTGGATGTCGTGCGCGGCGCACGTCCTACACACAATGCTGCGCGACGATTTCGGCTTCAAGTACATCCTCCCCGTCTTTTCCGGTCGGCGCGGTATTCACCTGTGGGTGTGTGACCGACGCGCGCGCCAGCTCACCAATGACGAGCGGATGGCCCTGGTGGGCTACCTCACCGTGGTGGCCCCCAAGACACTGAGCAGCACGGTGGTGGCAGACTTGGCGAATCACCGCCTCATTCACCCCAGTATTCGCTATGTCCTTCGCACGCAGCTCGATCGCGCCTTCACCGCTCTCTTCGTCACCTCGTCACCGGAGAACCCGAACAACGTGCAGGTGAGCCCGAAGGCTGCGTTTATTGTGCATGACGCCACCATCGCGGTGTTGAAGCTTGGCCGGCGCGACGCGCTGGACCGCTTTCAGAGAAGCATCAACTTCCAGCCGGGGAACGTGCTGGACTGGGGGGCTTTCGTGCAGGCCCTCGGTCGGGAGTCGGAGGCCACAGATGTACTGCACGCGGTGCAGCTGCTGCTCATGTACCCGAGGCTGGACGAGCACGTGAGTACGCGGCGGGACCACTTGCTGAAGCTGCCCTTCTGCGTGCACCCTGGCACAGGGTCGCTCTGCTGTCCGCTGGAGTGGGACGCCGTGGACGGCTTTGATCCCAAGTCCGACGCTCCGCAGCTGCAGGAGATGCTGATGAGTCGCACCATGGAGTCGAAGTGGACGGTGCCACTGGAGCGCATGCTGAAGGAGATGCGCGCGGATGAAGAGGAAAACGTTGCGTAAGGAAAAAAAATAACAGAAAGATAGACACACAGCTAGACCGCTTACAAATTGCGAAGGCAGATTGTCTTGTGTTTCCTTTGACGTTGTGTGACAAAGCATAGAACTGGCAGGAGTGGTTGTAGGTGCGCTTGCAGTACCGCGACTCTGCAGAGTTGTTGCTGAGCAACAAGAGCATTTTTTTTCTTTGTGTGTGTGTGTGTTTCTTGAGCCTTTCTCTTTGAATGCAAATTTGATGCCTCCTCTTTTGTATCGAGGTCGTATAGAAGATAAACAACATAGATTTTTTCTTTTTTCTACAAATTGATCTACACCTATGGTGTGCATTCATGAGTAGGTGTTCACTCGATCTTTTTTTTTTCACCTGCACAAGTGTTACCGTGCTTTGCCGACTGAAGTTTAAACAGCAAAAAAAAACATAACTTGCCTCGAATGTGTCATATCATGTGTATGATATGGTCATTGCAGCTGCGCAAAGAGGCGAGTGAAAAAGCAACTGAAGAGAAGGCCAACGCGTTCTCTTCGCTTTTTTTTGATTTTCATACACTCAATAAGGGAGTAATCTGAAAAACCACTGGACACCACTCCTTTGGTCACAAAGCGAATAGGCTTATATGCCGAGAGAAATAATAGAAAATTTAAATATACCTTCCCTGGCCAATTTTCTCTAAGTCCTCAAAATAATTTCTGACCAAATTCCTCTCTTCTCTTTGTTTGTGTTTGCGCTTTCGTGTTCTCAGAATTTGCCTCAGAATAGCGCGCGTCAAGAAGACGCGTCTGGTTGTTTTATAATTTTGCATATAATATAAGCTGTACATTGTGGCGTTTACAAACTCTGAGTATTGAGTCCTTTTTCTGTTTTTTTTTTTCCACTAACGTTCAGTGACTTTCAGTCAAGAAAAAAGAACTTAAAGCATCGGGGAAAGGAGAAAAACAGACNCTCTATTAGCTGTACCTAGAATGTTCTTTGCGCCTCCTGCTAAGGTACCTCGCACGCAGCGTCAGACCCTCGCCGTCCACACCCCCGCACCCACCTACCGCCGCGCCAGCGAGCTCGCCGGTGACTCGACAGAAATTTTACCGAACTCACTCGAAGAGGCCGTTCGTGCGAACGCCATGCACTCGCAGCCGATGCCCGCTGCGAGCTTTCTCTCAGGCGCCGGCGCGCACATGTGCTGGATGGTGGATGAGAATCAAAAACTGCTGCGGTTGTGGAATGTGAGCCGACCCGGGTGGGAGCGTGCGGCGCCGCGGCTGGCGGAGATTCCGTACTTCGCGGCTGCCAAGGAAGGCCTTCCGCTCTTTGTGAGTGAGATGAGTGCCGTGGAGGAGTCGCTGGCCTTCTGCAGCGAGCGCGGCGCCATCTCGAGCCTCGACCACAGCATCGAGGTGCAGATGCTGGACGGTGACGACGCCGTCACGGCCTCCAGCTTTGTTTGCGCGCGGCGGCGGGTGGAGACGCAGACGGTTCTCATCACGGTGCTCGGCACCACCAGCGGCACGCTCATCGTGGACCTCAAGTACGAAGGCTCGCACACCACTGTGGAGTTTAATCGGCGTGACCCGGCCTCCTTCCGGTGGGCGGCGAACAGTCACAACAATCTTACGCGACCGCAGCAACGCGCTACCCAGGACGACGACGACGAAGAAGTGGCGTGGCGGCAGCGCAACGAGGAGGCAGACGCCGACACGGCCACGACAGCCCCGCCGTCTGCTGCCGAGTTGCTGGCACGGCAAAACGGCTCCACCACCACCGCCCTCTCCTCGGGCTGGTGGAACTCGCTGAAGTCATTTGTCGGCCGCAGCAGCGTCCACGGCGAGGACAGTATGACGAGCACGTCTTCTAGAAGCGATGGCCGTCGCGAGCAGCGCAGCAACAGCCACAACATCTCCAACATCTCAGCGCGGTCCGCTGACGCTACTGATGGAGCTGATGGCGTGGGCAGCGGTGCGGTGTGGCCGCTCTCTGCCCTCGCCCGCTCCCGCCAGCCGGAGACGGGCGAGTATGCCTTCACCCACCTCCAGCTGCGCCACCACTACCCCGAGCAGGTCGTCGCCGTCAACGCGGCCAACGAGATTTTCCTCCTCGACTTCAGCCCCGTGCCGCCGACGGAGGAGCCTCGCCCGCGTGGCATGACCATCAAGTGGGCGACCTCCCTCACCGCCGCCCTTGGCCGCCGTGGCCACGTCGTGGCGGTGACGGAGAGCCGCCACAAGGTGTGCCTGCTGTACTACGTGGCCGGCACGTCGTCGCACCCGCTGCCGGCGCTCTGGCTGGTCACGGTGGAGGCTTCGCTGGGTCGTGTGGTAAATTTCGTCGTGCTGAACGCCGTGGCGGACGTCGTGGCGGCGGCTGCGCGGCTGCCCTCGCACCAGATTAAGATCTTCAGCGACGACACCCGCCGCGAGGTGCTAGTCAGCATTGGCGCGTACGTGCTTCGGGTGAACAACCAAGTCGGCGTGCGGCAGCCGTGCTCCAGCGAGGACACGCTGCACATCCGCCACCTCGACCATCCCATTGCGTCCCTGCTGGGGGAGGGCGGCTGCCTTATCACCCTGGACGCCAACGGGCCTCGCACCACGGTGAAGGACATCTACGCGCCGTTCACGACGTACGCTGGCGGCTCCGGTGGAGCGGCAGGGCGGCGGTCTGGTCACGACGGCGAGGACTCTGGTGAGGCGCAACTCCGACGTCTGCTGGACGCCGTCCGTGCCGACTCGAAGCTCTCGTTGGACAGCGCCGTACTGTACACCAGCGAAAGTCTGTATTCCCCTAACGCTTCCTTTGCACAGGGACAGCAGCAACAGCAGCAGCAGCAGGCAAACGGCGCTGGCAACTGGGCTCGGCGGAACCTGAACGTGGAGGATGAAAACATCATCTTGCGTGTGACGCAGCAACTAACGGCGCGGCAGCAGGAGCACCGTCGTTTTATGATGGCTGTCCTGCGTTGTGCGTCGGTGCGCGGTCAGCTCGCACCCGAGACGCTTGGCCAGCTCCTCTCTGCTCAGGAGGCGCTCGTCAGCTTGTGTGCCTTGCGTAGCCTGCAGAACGTCGGGCTGCAGCGCGGGGCCAGTGTGGACGACTTTGCACTCGTGCAGCAGGTGCTTCCGCCTTTTACCGCGATGTTGGACGCCGTGCAGCGCGGCAACACGTCGTACCTCCTGCAGCGCCGGTCCTCCTCGCCCAGCGGGGGGGACATGCACAAGAGCAGCAGCGGCAGCAGCTCCCCGCCTCTGGTTAAGAATGCACAGCAGCTGGAGCGTTGCCAGCAGATTTTGCGCCGCGCCGTCGTCAGCGTGGCGGATGCCATTCGGCAAGAGCAGAAGACGAACGCTGCGCCAGAGGCAAACGGCGTTGGTGCGGCCACGCTCACGGCGGCCGAGTTGTGCTTCTCGCACCCGGCCAACACGGTACGCCTCCTGAAGGCGGTCGGCAACTACATGGTGGAAGTCCGCAATACCGTCTCCCTCTCGCTGGAGGAGAAGTTCGCCGAGTGCTACGCCGTGGGGTGCGTGTACGTGGTGGTGGCGCAGACCATCGTGGAGTCGCGCGAGGACGTGCGCACCGTTTACGAGCTCCCCAAGGCAGTGCAGACGCAGTTGTGGACCAGCTCCACCGACCCGGCTATTGGGGTGGAGCTGTGCTTCTCGCAGAGTTGCGTGCACCTGTCAGACGTACTGGCGGATATCTGCCTTGGCGTCAGCAACGGCAGCAACGGCGACAGCGGCGCGGCGGCTGCCCCGCTTGTTGCTCTCACGCAGCAACACAAGTGCGACCTGCTGGACGTGGTCGCCTACCTACTGTACTTCTCCCTCACGAACAGCCTCCACCACGACCGCAGCTTCGTCGCGTCGGCTATCACAAACACCATTCTGCGCGAGCCTTTCGTTTCGGGCCCGGTCGGCTACCCGCACGGCAGCCCAGTCCCGTCCACCTGCTGTGCCGAGGTGGGTCGCCGCATCCTGCGCATGACGGAGCAGATGGCGGTGCGATTCGATGTCATGTCCATCCTGATGGCCTTCGCCCTCGCCACCCCGGTGGACGACCCGGCCAGCCGACCGGAGTTGTACGAGCGCCTTCAGCACTACTGCCAGGAGAACGACCTCGTGCTGGACGCCGCGTTGCACACCTTGTGGCAGCAGCGGCGGGAGTGGGAGCTGCTCACGCTGCCGCAGGTGCTGCCGGCCTGCCCCGACGCACGGGAGCGGCGGAACGCCTTTCTGGAGGCGCAGGCACCACACCTGCTGTGGTTGGCCGAGCCCAGCCGCTTCGACGCCCTCGACGCGGAGGGGCAGGCGTGTCCGCCGTACATCGCCTACGGCGAGGACCAGGTCACCCACCGTAGTCGCTGCACGGCGATGGCGCGGCTGGCGTGGGTGGCGAGCGGGGCTCCCACCTCGAGCCGCCTCCACGACGTGCAGCTCTCCGAGGCGATCGTGCAGGCCCAGCGCGAGTTCCTCGCACCGGACTGCGACTGCGTCAACCTCGGGCCGCAGGCGGCGGTGCAGCGGCTGCTGGGTCTGCAGAACAACGTGCCGGCGTGGGTGGCCGCCGCCGTCATTGCCGCCCACACGATGCAGCCCACAAGTGAGGACCTTCTAGTGCAGGTGCTGCGGCACTGCCGGGCGCACGACGGTGACGCGCTGCAGGCGATTCACACGAGCAGCGTCAGCGAGCGCGAGACCGACGCGCGGCTGCGTGCGACGGCAGTGGGTGAGGTCGTGGTCACGTGCGCAAAGCTGCAGGATAGAGAGACGCTTGGCCGCGTTTGCGAGACGCTGCTTAGCAAGGACGAGTTCACGCTACTGTCATGCTGGCTAGACTACCTGTGGTCCTCCAGCTACGAAAGCGTTTAGATAAATGGGTTGTTTTCTGTGCTGGACAACATGCAAACACACGCACACTCACACTTTCAGAGTTTAGGTGGCTTGCGCTGATGTCGTGGGTGCAAAAAGAAAAAAAAAAGGACGCAGTGAATCCATAGCTTGTAAACGAGGTGGGTTGATGAGCAGCATTCGCTGCAATCGTGCATGATGTTTTGAGTAAATGTACTTTTTTTGTTTTGGCACGCAAGTTTTGTGGTGACTGAATTGTCGTGACGTCGAAATGGTTTGTTGCTGGGCAGACATATTGCGTGAATTTCTTCTTTATTTTAATGTTAAATGGCATAGATTAAAAAAAAATATATACTAGTTTTTAAGTGTTTCCTGTACGCGTATTAATCGATCCAAGGTGCGACCGAAAACTTCTGTTTACACGGAGAGCAAGAAAATAGGAAATTAAAAGCTACTTACACGCACAAATGGAAGAGTATTGAGTCAGTCTTTTATATTTGCGCAAAGCTTACGGGACTACTCTTCTTTTCCTTCTCTCCTTGCAATTCACGCCAATGATACTGACCTGGTAGTTGTTGCGTCTTCGCAGCGAAGGTGGGACGCGCTCGAGATGTTACCCTTTTCTCCCAATTCATCATTCGCCCATTCTGTCTAATCCATTCCTAATTTCAACTCAAAAAAATAATACTAATAATAATAATTATTATTATTATGAGGCCTTTAGCACTGTATTGTGCAGAATTTTTCATCAACAGCAAAATCAGCGCACGCGTCGCTATCACCTTGCGCTTTCGGTTTGCTACACTTTGATGACCACAACGTCATCTTTTTTTGAAGAGCTGCTGGAGCTGAAGAAGCAGCAGGCAACGCAGCTCTTCGGCCCTTGGGATGTAGAGGATGAAGGTCGCATTGCCGTGCGCCAGGTGCGGCCGCTCCTGCTGAGCGTTTTTCCTGCGTCGTCGTCGTTGTCTTCGTCAGGCACCACTCTCACCACAACCACCGCGCCGTACCTCACCCTGAGTCGTGTGCGGGCAGCTTATGAGAGCGTCACCCACCGCCCTTACAACGCCCCGCCCTCGGTGGCCACGGCGTCATCGGCACTCCACCACGCCCGCCGCCCGCGCGACCCGATGTACGTCGGCCCCACACTGGACGAACTGCATCGCATTATCGACGTCCTGGCGTCCTCGGCGGATGAAGTAGATGACACAAGTGCGGCAGCGCCGCCGGTGCGGTTAAATCAAAACAGTGGTAAACAGTCGTCCACGCTAGCAGGTGCGGCGGTGTCAGAGCACTCGCTGTCGCTGAGCGCGTCGTGGACGTTGCGCGGCGCAACCGCGGAAGAAAATGTGGCAAAGGACGTGCGTGATTCTACTGCGGATGACGAGAACGTGACTGCTGCCCGTTTGCGGCTTCTGCGTGGCTCTCTCGAGCAAATTTATCAAGCGCTGTGCGCCGGCTGTGTTCGTGCCGGTGAGCCGGTGCCGTCGGTGTTGCCAACGGATGTGGCGCACCTGAAGCGTCTTGCGTGGGCAGTGCGAGCGCAAAAAGCACAGCTGGGAGAAAGCTACGCCTTGCAGCGCCTCTTCGCCTCTGTGGCAAGCTCTGATAAGGTTGAAAAGGCAACAGGCGGCGGCAACTCAAACGAAGTTTCATTTGATGCTTTTGTGAGTCTGCTTTGTACACTGTAGATCTTTCTGAAAAATGAGAATCTGTATCGTTAAACACACAAACACAAAAAAAAAATAGAATCAAAAGACAAAAGAAAGGCGTTTTAAGCATAGAGATGTTTCTTACTGAAAAAAAAAACCTTTTCTTTTTTTGAAATGCCTGTCGAAATTATTGCTGTGCTGATGTTCTTTGCCCATGGTGGAAAGAGAAAATGACAAACGCTTTCGCACTTTTCGAGGTGTTAATAGCATCCACGCACGCTAACCATATGATAAATTTTATTCCTCTGTTTCTCTACCTTTTGCGTGATGCACTTACCACTGTTTTTCTGAACTTACCACATTTCTCTTTCTGAAATGGACCAAGGCGCCTGAACAAATAGAAGAAAAGAAGTGTAGGTGTGTCAGCCTTTTGTGCCACCATCAAAATAAGTTAAAAGCCAGAACTCACGTTTACTGAATTATAAGTCACCGCAATTGCAACAACAGGAAGCCTCACCATTCTCAAACAATCTCATTTTTTTTCCTCAGATTTTTATGTTCTTACACGCACGTCATGAAGCACTCCTCTCCGCTCAATTTTAGTTCCTCCGGCGTGCCGCAACGCCCTTCCATCTTCTCCGCCGGCTCCGTCTCCGTCACACGTCGGCTTGACAGCAGCCGCGGTGCCCTGCGCACGAAACAGCGCAGCTGGGTCTCCTCTTCGCTGCAGCACGACAGTTTGAACGACTTCGGCCCCACCGCGGAGGCCACGCTGGACGAAACGCAGGCTTCTTTGACGCAGCAAGACGAGGAGCAGCGGCAAAACGCAGAGCGACAGGCAAAGCGGCTGCGTCAGCTGCAAGCTCGCGAGACGCGGCAGCGCACCGCCCTGCTGGATGACGCCACGCGGGAGTACGACGACATCATCGCGTTGCACAGCACCTACGCGGCCATTGCCGAGACGTGCGTGGCGCTGCGTGAGGCCCGTGTGGCGAAGCAGCAACAACAGACGCAGCAGTCGCAGCAGTGGTCGCTGCAGCTCCTGGCAGATGCCCGAAGTGATTTGGTGGCGGCAGAGGCGACGTCGCGACGCGCCATCACGCACGCCGAGGCGGCGGTGCGGGAGACGATGGCGCAGCTGCACGCAGCGGAGGCGCGCGGGCTAGACCTCCACGAGGGCGTCTTTCGCCTTCTTCACGCGGAGCTGGTGCGCCGCGCCTTTCTCCTGCGCGAGGAGGCACGCGGGGTTGAGGAGATGCGCATCCCAGGCTTCATCTCGCTGCCCTGTGTACCGACAACAGCCCCACTCGTGAGCTCCTCCCTCTACCTCCAAGACGGTGAGGATCGCGCTGGTGGACGTGGACCGCGTGCGCGCCCACCGCAGAACCACCAGCACCACACCCAGCATGCAAGTAGGAGAGCGTTACGAGAAGTGGACAAGATGGACCTGATGGCCGCGCAGCGATGTCCTTTTGTGTGCGCCGCGGACTGCCCGTACATGCCACCACGCACACGGCAGTTAGGACGGGCGTGGGCGAATGCACGCGCGGAAGCGAGTGGTGCGCCTTCGCGGGCCGTCAGCGCCACCGCTGCAAGCCCGCATCCGCAGCTGCGACAAGAGCAGAGGCAGCGTGGTGGCATTTCGGAAGTGGGCAAGCAGCGTGTTCGATATGCTTTGTCTAAGCAACACCTGAGTGAAACTACCGCATTCTTGCCTTCTCTACGAGTTGGTATTTAAAGGCGGGGTGCTTAGAAGCGCTGTAACCATTATTATGTAATCTTGCGTTTTCGTTTTGCTTCAACCTTTGTCTGTGCTGCTTTGTGGATTTCACTTTTTGTGTGTGCGCACATCGAAGCGTGTGTCTGAGTCTTATTTTTCATTTGAAAAATTACATGTACAGCAACTACGAAAAGAAAAGCCGACGATGCTTCAATGTAACAACAGCTTTTTATCTGAGCTTTTTTGTTTCGAAAAAGTTTTTTTTTTCTTAAGAGAATCATTACAATTTTGATTTTTCTGACCTCAGGAAGGTGATTATTATTATTATTATTATTATTATTATATGTACGTACGATCGTGTATTTGCTCTCTATATTTATCAGCTATTCCACTACACAAGCTAAACAAACAAAAAAACCCCTCTAATTATCATTAATGTCGTGCCTGCACTTTGCACTGAAGCTTTCTGTTGTGTCTAATCAAAGATGTCAAGTCTTGACGCTTCGGGTGTGCATATTTTTTTCTATTTATTTGCTTGAGTAAGGCTTCTCGATTATTTTTGATTTTGAAGGACACATGCTCCCGTCAAGCTCAGCACCTTGCTTTTTCCATCATTCTACGCTCTTCCCCTTCTTTTTATATCTTCGTAATTCTCCTGTTTCCTACGCTTCCTTAATTACAAAGTTGTTTTCAGGCATCTCTGCGCCTTTGCCGCAACAGCATTGTCACGCTGTGTCAACAGAGAAACAGTTTTCATGAGCGCAACGACGGGACAAGATGACGAAGAGGCCGGACTGCAGGCGTTTCTTCAGGAACTCAGCCGGCTGCAAGAAGTTTCGCGTCAGCGTGCGCAGGACCTGCACGACGCGCAGCAAGCAGAGGATGCACTGCGCCGCGACGTGGCTGCCGCGTGCTTCGAGCGCCAAACAGAGCGGCAAGCGACACTGCAGCTAGAGTTGGAGGAGGTGACGGCCGAAGTACGCATACGAACGTCGCGCGACCAACAGCATAAGAGCAAGGCGCTCCTCCAAGAGGTTGAGGAGCAGCTAGCGCAGGTAAGACAGATGCGGGCAACACGTTTCAGTCAGCAACACGCAGCTAAAGCCCAACCCGCTGTCCATGCGCAAGAAGAAATGTTCCAACCTTCACTCGTTACCTCACTCGGCTGCATTGCAGAGGACCGTTACCTCCGTAGTGCGTACCTCTCTCCTCTCTTTCACGTGCTGCATCAATTGGGCAAATACTGCTCACAGACGACAAGTTCTGACCCTAAGCCGATTGACGGAAGCACAAGCGGCGCACCTGCGGAGGACTTAGCTTTCTTGCAAGTACATTCCGAAGTAAGTTTTACAGAAGATGATTTGTCTATTTTAAAATTTGTGCAGCAAATCTACGCAAAGTAGACTGCGCTCAACTGTGTGGTTATATTTCCCTTTTTTTTTCTTTCCTGCTTTTCTCTTCTGCTAGCATTGTCGTACGACACATAAATTAAATTGTTTTAGATAATTGACTTTTGCTCCTTCTTTTGGCATTTTTTTTTTACTGTCGAGCCGCTTTCTTCAAGACGTGAACAAGTGCATTCGCCCGGCTACGTGACTGACCTGTGTTACAGATTGTTGTTGTTGGAGGAGTAATGCTTTTTCCAACAGGGCTCTATGGTTTTGTTGATCAAATTTAACTCTGTATTCTACCACATTTCACTTCCGTTCTTCTTTTAAAATCTAACTTCTCCCGCCACAAAAAAAAAAACCCGACCCTTTTTTTGCTTCTGACAAAAATTCTGTTTGGTTGTTTCCTCGTGAAGCTCTGTTGTTATAAAAACGGCGCTACGTTAACGACAAAGCAAATAGCATCGGAGTTTTCCTTCCCTCTTCCTTTAAGCATCCCTTACTGCTTATTCAAAACTCTTCACCGCATTCCTGTTCGCGAGTTGATTTGCTTAGCTTCTTTCTTTCGATACGACCTCTATAACCCCGTATTAATCTTGACAAGCACCCTTTCACGGCAAGTGCATAAATTGAGATAAGGTTTTTCCAGACGACCTCGAGTGATCTTTGCTCATTCGTCTATACGACTTGTCTGAAGTTTTTTTGCTGCTAATTTAACGGTCATAAATTAACTTACTCGTCTCCTTTTTTTTCTCAGTTTCGATGAACCTATTCGCGAGCACGCGATCGCGCCTCCGCCAGGCGGAGATTCTGTCTGGGGTGGCGCTCAGCAAGGAAATGCGCAAGCGCATTCACGCCGTCACCCCGCAGCTTAGCCGAGCTCCGTGCCTCGCCGTCGTCCTCGTTGGCGACCGTGCCGACTCAACTCGCTACGTGAACCACAAAAAGCGCGCCGCTGCAGAGTGCGGCATTGAGCTGCGCGTTGTGCACCTCCCCAACACGGTCCGACAAATCGAGCTGCACAAGGCACTCGCCGCCGTAAACGGCGATGTGACGGTGGACGGTGTTATCTTACAGCTGCCCCTGCCCCCGCACCTCCGCGCACGCCCGGCCATCTTTCACATTCACCCTGGAAAAGACGTTGACGGCCTTCACCCACTCAACGCAGGCAACCTTTTTCTGCAGGACCAAAGCCCGCTCATCAACGTGCTGACCAGCACACGGCAGCAGCAGCAGCAGCAGCGGCAGATCGACGCGCACAGCAACGTGGAGTTGACGTCGGACACGACTGCCGCGGCGGAACGGATGGCGCACGGCCTAACAGACGAGGTGATGCTGCTGCCGACGCACAGCGGCGGCTACAACGCCCTGCGGCGCCGCACCCACGAGAGCAAGTTTTTTGTCCCCTGCACCGCCCTTGCGATTCGCAGCCTGCTCTTCTCCTATCTGAGCCGCAGCGAGTCCCTCGCGCATTTGATGTCCGCCGTGCACGCGGACGGCCCTCTCGTCCCCTCCGCCTCCGCTCCCGTGGTGTCTGCCGCCTGCCACGAGAATCAGCACGCTCCGGTGTCGTCCTCCACCTCGTCTTCGTCGTCCGCCATTCAACCCCCTCCTCAGCGAGACCTTCACGCGGTAATCGTAAACAAGAGCATGGTGGTCGGGGTGCCCACCGCGGCGCTGCTGCAGCGTGCCGGCGGCTTCGTGGTGACCTCGTGCAGTCGCAGCAACTCCCTCGAGGCCGTCCGCTGTCTTGCGAGGCAGGCCGATGTCCTCATCACCGCGTATGGACAGGCCAATGTGTTTGACGCCTCCTGTGTGAAGGAGGGCGCGATTGTGATCGACGCCGCCATTAACGAGCTGCCGCAGAGCGCAACTGGGGTGGGGGCGGCGAGCAGCAGCGGTGACGAAGGTGGCAACGGAAGCTTCACTTCTGCGTCCACCGCAGACGCGCCAGCACGGCGGAAGTTGTGCGGCGACGTCGATGTGGCGTCCGTGTCGAGTGTGGTTGCGGCGGTCACAAAGACGCCCGGCGGCGTGGGGCCACTCACCGTATCGCACTTGATGATGAATGTGCTGAAGGCCTACCGACTGCGCCACGCCAACCACCTGTACTACAACAACATCTACACGGAGTTTCTGAAGATGTACGGCACCTACGATAAGGTGCGCGACTACGCGCCGAGCGCCGCGCTGGTAGTGCGAGCGCCAGCGACTACCACGATGCCCGCGGATGCGGATGCGGCTGCCACGCAAGCCGCGCTGTCTTCGCAGGATGACGCGGAGCGTAGTGCGTGGCATCAGCCTGACGCAGACGTGTACGGCGATGACGACGGCATTGACGATGAAGACGCAGACAACGAAAGCTACGAGGTGTAAGAGAGGAAATTGGGCTGAAGAGCAACAGAAGAGAGGAACATATGTCTTTTTGTTGTTGTTGCTGTGTTCACACATTTCGGCTTTAGTGTTTCTCCCTTTCTCTCTCTCTCTCTCTCTGGTGGTTGTCAGACCCGTTTCGAATGTTCAAGGATTGGATCACAGATGAAGCGCCTAGCAAAAATATGCACGGAAATAATAATCAAAAAACAAAATTTTATGGAAAATATCTGTTTTTGTAGGAGTGGGTAATTTCCGACAGTTCATGCCTTGCTTGCCACCGCATGTAAAGGAAGGGCTCGCTCTTAGACAAACCTGAGCAGTCACTAGCAGTCTTAACAACGGAGGCTCTTGTCGAATAGTAGCAGTTGGACTTCCTTTGTGCTGGCAGGCAAACGCTAATTTGAACGTCAGAAGTTCAGCATCTCCCTGAAATTCAACGTTCGCGTCCCCCAGAATCAACTTTTCCTATTGTTTTCTTGCTCCTTTCTCACGACCGAGTTCCATCGCCACATCCCATGCCAACACGTGAAAACAACAACCTTCACAGTGTTGTCTTACTAGGCAATCATCAATAAAGCTAAGTTCTTCGTGCCCACACATCCGCGCACTCTTTAATTAAACAAACATACAAGTGAGAGCGCAAGTAGAGACGTAGAAGTGGAGAAAAAGAGCAACGTTGCCTGGTTCGTCAAGAGATACCGCCAGCGAACTGCATCGTTCAGAGCCAGCTTTCTCTTCTTTCGTTCTCTCCTCTTCTTCTTCTAAGCACCCTCTCTTCCATCACGTGCGGGCTTCGGAAGTGCTTCTTCTGTTGAATAGTTGCTTTTCTTCTGTTTTCACCCTTTGTTTCTTATGTGGGCATCAGATGCGATAGTGCCTGTGTTTCCGTAAAACCTCTCAACTAATCATCGCACATCCCTATACATAATAGTGGCTGTT
>MDUD01009934.1:26888-57945 GCA_002216565.1 Crithidia mellificae
ATTTTCGACTGTACATTGAACTCAAACAAAAAAACAACCACCTGAAAGAGGTTTTTTTACTACACGCTCGAATACCCGCGCGCCTTTTTTTTTCCTTGAAAGAGGTTAAAGAGTAGAAAATAATAACAATTATACCTTATCACTTCCGCTTTTTGTAATCTATATTGTTTGTTTGTAAAACTATAATAGTCTGGCCTCTGCTGTTTCTTTGCCGAAAAATCTAATCTTTGAAAAAAACTCTTTGCTTCACTTCCAAAGTAAAAGAAAAAAAGTGGGTCTTGTAGTTTACCGCCTTTCGCTTTTTACGAAGCTTTGTTTGTTTATTTATCCTGGCTTAGTGTCAACAAAGAGGTAGACAAAGACAATTTCTTTTTTTTTCTTGTTGTTCTCGGATATTTGCATTTCGCCCTCTCCTTTGCGTGTATAATGTCTGCGGAGTCTTCACCGCCTCTCTTTGGCGTGTGCCGTGGCAGCGACGCAGCGAATTCAGTCACGTCGTCGCTCACCGGGCGGACGCTGCCACAGCCGTGCACCGCCGCCCTCTCCTCTCGTCCGCCATCCGTGACTGGCGGGCTCACCTCGGCCTCTGTGGCGAGTGCTGACACGACCCTCACCCTCGACTCCAACGCGTCGCACGTGATTAAAGTGCACTACGGACTCGAACCAACCGGAGCTGCAGTGGCGGCAATGCCCACAATAGGAGCGACAGCAGCCCCCATGATCACCACCACCCCCGTCACCACTGGCAATGAGAGTCATAACAATACGGCAGGACCTGTCAGCGCGCTAAACGCGGATGTGAAGGGTCACACGTTACAGCGCGAAGTTGCAAGTGCCGCTGATGTGCCGCGAGAAGGCAGCTCAGCAGAAGCTCAGCTGCCCTACCAACCCCTCAGCCACCTGCGCACCAGCAGTGATCACCACATCAGCAACGCGTCGTACACCACCACGCACACAATTCAACTACCTGGCCCGTTTGTGGAGCATGACGACGACGCCTTCCCGCTGTCACCGCTGGCGTGCGGCACATCCCACCTCTGCTGCGGCCCACCACCGCGGGTGCCGAGCGCGGAGGCCGAGCGCACGACGTCCGCCGTCAACTTCTTAGAGGATGACCTGCCCCCGGTGACGGAGCCGCCGCTGGAGCTGCTGCCCACGCTGTCGCCAGAGGAGGACGCGGGGTTGCCTGAGTGGAGCGGCGGTCGCGTGCGGGTGCCCTCGAGTCTCGCCTACGCGCCCCCGCTGTCCGAGCTGGCGGCGATGACGGTGGACGATGGCGTGACTTCGCCGGTGGGCCTTGCCACGGTCAGCCCCACGACGTGCTCGACGGCGACCACCGCCGGTGCCTCTCTGCACGGCAACCGCAGCTTCGACGCACCGCTGCCGAACTGCTCGCACTTTGCCGCCACCGACGACGCGATTGGTGTGGCGGGCAGTCACGGCCGTGGACGGCCAGCAGAGCGGCGTGCGATGTCGCTGACGGACTACCCGCCGCTGCACCCGGAAGGCCCCGGTGCGTCGCTGCACGCCCAGCAGCAGCAGCACCAGCAGCAGCCCCCGCACTGCAATGCACCCTCGCCGGCGAAACTCCCCCATTCACGGCACTCGTGGCCGCACAGCCTGAGCCACGCCGACCCGTCCGACTCGGCCATCTCCCTCTCCGCCCTCACCACCCCTGTCACGTCCACTCCGACCGCCACAACTCCCATGCCGGTGGCAGTCGCCGCGGCGGTGGTGGTCACCGTGCCGTCGACCAACGCTGCCCGCTGCAGTGATGACAACAACAGCATCGGCGGCGGCGGACAGGCGGCGGCGGGCCTGCTGAGTGCGCGCTCCCTGCGCAACCGCACGAGCCCGCGCAGCCTCTCCGAAGGCGGCGCGACGACAAACACAACTCTACCGCGCGTGACGTCGCTGGACACGGTGACGACGCTGAGCTCGACGCGGTCGCGGCCGGCCCTCACGCCGGCTGCTACGGGGCTCGTGGGCACGGCTACCTCGACCGCCGGCTCCACCACGGCATCGACGACGATGACCAGCGTCACCTACACTCGCAAGAACGTCAGTCTCGGTGCGTTGGATTTTTACGGCAACCCGGTCACCTCTCTTTCCACTTTACTGGCCCAGATGTCCGTGCGCTCAGGCGATCGGGACGAGATGGAGCAGCTGGACCTTCGCCACAACCCTCAACAACAACAGCAGCAGCAGCAACACCGAAATACCCTCTCGATGCAGAACCTGAAGGCTCACACACAGCAAGTTGGTGTCATGGGCCCAGAGGACAAAATTAAGCGTCTGCGGGTGCGGTCGGACACGGTGTCCGCGCCGACGGCGTCGGTGCTGCGACGGCGCCGCGCCTCGTGCCCCGCCTCCGCGCTCGGCCCTTCTTGCGCTTCGCCAACCGCGGCCACCCCGGCCGGCAAGCCGCAGGTCGGCTGCCTGAAGGATGTCCTGCAGGAATGCAATTTCTTGTGCATCAACGACGTCATCAACGCGATCGCGGAGACGCAGGCGCACGAGCTGCAGGAGGCGCAGCAGCAGCTGGAGGGGGGCGGAGGGGCGGCGACGGCGACCAACACCACTGCCACCACTGCCAGCGCACCCGAAACCGCGCCGGCCTCGCCGTCGCTGTCCTCCACCACCGCCGCAGCAGCAGTGGTGCCAACGGTAGCGCCTGCCACGGAGGGGAAGCAGGACACTGGTGCTGCGGCAGGCGATTTGACATCCGCAGCTGCAATGGCCAACATCGCAACGACAACAACGGTGGTACCGGGGCTGCCGCCCACGCTGCAGCGCACCGCGAGTTTGCCGATGAGCGCGTGGTCGGAGGAGGGCTGCAGCCCACTCACACGCGGCGCGACGGCCTCCAGCTTCATCACTGCTGGTCTGCCTACCTCCGCGGACATGATTGATCCGCAGCACGCCCTCAGCCTCGCTGCCGCCATCACCGAAGTCTCGCTGAACCTGGACCGCGCCTCGGAGGTGTCGTCGAGTATGGCATCGAACATGGCCGCCGTGGGTGCGCAGCGCCCCCACTTCCTCCGCGCCGCCAGCGGCCGCACCGCGACGTGCTCGATGAACGGCGACGGCACCACGCCGTCTGTCACGAGCGGGTCGCTGCCAAACTTGGCGGGCGAGATGCCCATTGCGGCCTCGCACACGTCCACCGTGATCACCCCGGTGCAGCTGCGGCCAACGGTTTCGTGCAGCTCGCACGCGCCGTCCTCGCCGGCTGACCTCAGCACGCCGTTTGCGGGCGTCGTCGCCGTTTTCCCGGAGGACCCGCTGGAGCGCAAGGTGCTGCGCAGCTCCTCGAGCGACGCCGCGACGGAGGCGAACCGATCCACGACGTCGGCCCGCAGCGGCGAGACGCCGACGACGCTCTCGCAGCCGCGGCGGAGCACTGAAGTGACGCCGCTGAAGAGCGCGAAGGCGACGCACGAGGTCAGCGCGACCTCCTCCACTAGCGGTGCGGCACACGTCGTCGCTGCGACCCTCACAGCGGCCACCGGAGCCTCAACGAGGCCCACGGCCACGGCAGCGGACGTCTCCACGCGTGACAAGTGCTCAGGGGGCAAAACGAAAGGCGGCGCCGCCTCGCCGTGGCTCGTCCTCGCCGGCCGCTACGTGCCAAACTGGCAGGGACTGTCAGCGAATGGCGAAGGTGCGATGGAGGCTGCCGCGGCGTGCGGCTACACGTCGCCGCTGAAGACGCCGTGCAGAGACGACGGTGACTGCCTGGCGCGGAGCATCATCGGCGACATCGAGGAACTGCGGGAGTGCGTGGCGCAGGCCGCTAGCAACTCCTCGCAGGAGCCGACGGGTGCGTCGAACAGCGTGGCCGAGGTGCGAGTGATGATTGACACCATCGCCTGTGCCTCCTTTGATGATGAGCTGACCACGGTGCGAGAGCTGCGTAAGTGGGCGAAGTGTGTGGCGCAGCAGGAGCAGCTGCAGCCGTCAACGGAGACGGAGGTGACGACGTAGACCATGAGCGCAAAGAGGGAGTCCGGGAGATGAATTAGCACGGATTTTTTCTTTTTTGTGTGTTTGTCCTAGAGAGCTTCAACAGAGTTTTCATTTCTGATAGTTGTCCGTTTGATGTCTTCAACGTTTTTTTCTCTTCTTTGTTCTCCTTCCTGGTGTGTCCCAGGCTTGATCGCTGCTCGTGCTAATTCTTCGTTGGCTAAGTTTTATTTTGATTTATGTGTTATGCACTCTTTGGTTTTTTACGTATCCGCACAACCACTGAATGAAGGTATAACTTTATTCCGACTACAGAGCAGCTTTAGGAGAACACATTGAAAACGAAAGCTCTTTGCAAATTCAATTTTCTTTTTTCTTTTTTCAGGGCAACAGAGCATGAGATGAAGAGTGAGTAAAAAAGAGAGGTATCTCGTATATTAAGCACTTAATTTCAGTTTATTTTTTCCCCTTTCTCCCTCATTCTCCACGTTCTGTCAATTCGGTACGCAAACAGTGATGGGTGCGTTTTTTTCTCTTCCTTATGATTCATCTTCTGTATAACGTTATACGTTTATCCTGTCGACTTTTAAGATTTTGTCTGCCACTTTTGCTATTCTTCGTCACAACAATAATGGCAAGTGTGTTTCGATTTTTCTTTTTTTTGGGTTATGGTTGCTTTGTCGACAACATACGATGTTAGAAAAAGAAACGCTGCTCCCTTCAACCGAGGGGAAGGCTTACTGTGCTCAACGTCACGAGGGCGACAAACACATTAGTCAACAATTCGATAATTCGAGAGTGTCCTGAGCAAGCAAGAAGTATTGTTTCACTTCGCAGTTTTGCTTCCCAGTGATGCTCTACAATGCTCTTGTGACGAAGCACGAAGCGTTTTGTTGTTCTCTCGTTGTGATTGTCGAGCTTGATTGGCACCACCAGCATCCATGAAAAATTGAGAAGGCAGCAAATACCTGTTCCTTTCTTTGTTGTTTTTCCTATCATCAACAACTGTTTGCCAGCGAGGAAATCGAAAGCAAAGGCAAGACACACACGCCTTTGTGTTTTAATTGTGCATACAATTATATATATCTACGGGAATAAAAACAAAAATAAAGACGCTCTCTTTCCGACTTTCTTGTTCTTTTATGTTTTGCTCGCGCCTTTTCCTTCTTCCAGGTTTTTTTTTTTAGAGTTGCACTCATACATTCTGTGCATTCACCTTCTTAAGTGCCCGTTATAAGTAAGCATATTGTTCGTAAAAAAAATTCCACAAAAATCTGAATGCTTTTAAGAGCGTCTTTGTCAACGTCGAAGCAAGTGCAATACTAGATTTACGCTAAATGGCCGGTTGAATATGTAGTCTGATTCTTGTTTAGAATGAAATGTTGATGTGCCAATTTAATGCATGTTTCCTTTCTCCTTTTTGACAGAGTGCACGCGAGTTTCTGTAGTTGCGAACAAAAGGCTGCATTCTGGCAGCAAATGCGTCTTGGCGGTCAACACTTGATACAATTGACTGAAACTATTAACGCTTCATAATTTAGTTCTCGACCCTTCTCTTACTTTTTCATTAACTTGCTTTTCTTCATCTCAATACCTGCAATTCACATTACAGGATTCAGCAACCTTTTTTTTTATCTTTCACTCTACTTTGTATTGCGTCTTTAGACAAACACCGAGTCAATTCATCCTAACGAGCACACACACAAACATACACACACATCATAACAAACTAATTTTGCAAAAAAATACGCTATCCCCAAAGCTATTCAGAAAAAAACCGCTTCAAAACTTATACAACAGCAACAACAACAACGAAAAAAACAAAATCCATTTTTTTCTACTCGTTGTTCTTTTTCTGAAAAAAAAAAATGGACGGTGAGAAAGTGAGTTCCATCAATCAGCTGCGGACGCGCTTCCCCGCGCTGTCCTTCTCCGAGGCCCGCGCGTTGCTCGAGAAGCACAACTGGAACGTCATCATTGCCGGCGCGGAGGCAGAGCAGGTGGAGAAGAAGAAGACGGCCGGCGGCGGTGGCGAGAACTATTTTGTTGGGGGTGGAGACAAGGGCAGTGGCCAGCAGGTGATGGCACCGCCAGGGGAAGGCAACGGCCGCAAAGGCGGCCCGCGTGGTGATTCGGCACCGGACGCTGGAGGCGTGCACTCGCTGATCGACAACATCTTTCAAAAGGCAAAGGAGGAAGGGGCAAAGCAGGGCGAGGAGGGCGACGGCGAACCGCGCGCCTTCTATGGCCGTGGCCAGCGACTTGGCTACACCGCAAACCCGAGCCCTTACATCGCCTCCACCCTCCGGGCCGAGAAGACGGTGAGTGTGACGGTGTACCGCAACGGCTTCCAGCTCAACGATGACGTCTTCATCCCGCTCGAGAGCGACGAGGGTCGGCAGTTTCTCGATGCGATGGACAAGGGCTACGTGCCCGCCCCACTTGCCGCGCGTTACCCTAACACCGACCTCAGCGTGAACCTGCGGGACTGCCTACAGGTGGACTACACGCCACCGGCGTACAGTGCCTTTCAGGGGCAGGGGCACCGCCTGTCCTCTCCTAGTGGTCCAGGTGCCACAGCAAACACCACCACCAATGCCACGGCGGCAGGTGCTGCCGCAGGCTCGAGCGCGGGAGCGGGTGGGGAGACGAGCTACGACCCTGCTCGCCCCTTCGCCGTTCACAACGATGAGGACAAGTCGTTTGTGGTGCTCCTGAACACACGCGGGGAGCGGAAGCAGTTCGAGGTGAACCCGGGCCGGCACACCGTGGAAGACCTTTACAGCCTCGCACACGGCTACCAGCCGGAGGTGGCGCGATTTGTGCTGGTGGAGCGCGGCATGCCACCACGCCGCATGGAGGCAGCCATGCGGCCGCTGACGATCGCCGCCGCTAAGCTGGCCCGCGCCGTCTTGGCAATTCAGCAACTGTAATGTGATGGTAAGTGAAGGGGGGAAAAAAAAGAGAAAAAAGGGCCGCAAATACTAGATTTGACATAAAAAGTGCATCTACTGCATTGTCACTTTTTTCCGTCAAGATATTCGGTCAGAGCGCCTTGTAGCCGCTGCGGTTCTAAGAGCGTTTTGTGGGTCGTCGTTTTCGTGTCTTCTCTTTGCGTTTCTTTCCATACTGCAATCGTCTTGAGTGACGTCAATCTTATTCATGCTTTTTTTTTACAATTCACTAAAAAAATTCTTAATGCCAACGACAGCAATGGCAGCCGTTGAACCTTCAACGCTGCACAAATGACAACGCGTTTGCACGAATTGCTGACAAAGCAAGAGAGCTGCTCTAAGTTGGAAGTCTATTAGCTCAGCGTCGGCATTATCGAATTTGCAAGGCCAAAAGGTGATGTAACGCAGGATGCCCTTTTCGTTGAAGTGTTCTTTTACCCTTGCTTTGATACCGATATCTGTTTCTTTGACAGTCAGTGCATAGCTCACGTGTCGTGTGTGTCTTCCACTACAGGCAAAAAGGCACAAACTTCCCAACACCATCACCAAAAAAAATAAGAAAAATCTACCTTCTTCAGAACGACATACACACACACAAAAAAGTAGGACCACCTTTTATCCCTCAACTTAGCTTCTTAACGGATCTAGCAACAGTGAACAAGGCTGAGCTGTAGCGTTTACTAATTCTTACAGCAGCAGCGCCAACGACAACAAACAAAGTAGTAGCCACTTTCGCACGGACTGTCCAATATGCAGAGCTCTATTCCACGCTTGTGCACCGCGGCCGCTTCGACGGCTGCGGCATCTGGCACCGCACCCTACACGACCGGCAACTGGGCAGCGTTGCGCCACACCGTCAGCGCCGCTTCCACCGACACCGTCAAGGATCTTCTCACCCCGTCTCTGGTGCCGACCCGCCACTTCCAACGCAGTCTGCCAAAGCTGCCGTTGCCGTCGCTGCACGAGACGCTGCACCGCTACCTCGCCGCCGTGCAGCCCCTCTGTTCTCCTGCCCAGCACGCCACCACGTTAAAAGTGGTGAAGGCCTTCAAGGAGCACGAGGGTCCGCGGCTGCAGGATGAGCTGCGTCGCACCGACAAGGCAAACCTGCACACCTCCTTCATCTCATCTGACCTCTTTGAGCGTCGGCTCAAGGAGCGCCACCCGCTGCCGCTGCGCTCGCACAAGACGTGGCTCGTGCGGCCGGACGAGGAGAAGGCGGACATGCTTGTCCGCAGCGCCTACTGGCTCTGGGCCTCCGTGCACTTCTACAAGCTGTACCTGGACGACAAGCTGGCGCCGGAGGTGCGCTACGCAAACGGGGCGACCACGAGTAGCGCAGGCAGCAGTGGCAGCAGTGAGCACCGCTACTGGCGGAAGGACTGGTTTGAGCGCACGGCGGCGCTGCTGCCGGACCTTTTTAGCACTCCTTTTGTGTACAACTTGTCTGGCGGGCATGCGGTGCCGCTGGACATGTCGCAGTTCGACTGCCTTTTCAACTGCTCCCGCATGCCCGGCGTGCTGCAGGATGAGATCACCCCGGTTGGTTTCGTGCCGCAGGTGACGGTGCAGTACCGCGGCCACCAGTTTATCATCACCGTGGCGGACGCCGACTGCGTGCCGCTGGCGGTGGATCAGCTGTACGCGCAGCTGCGCGACATCGTCGAGACCGGCGTGACACCGCCGCGGACAGACGTGAGCGTCTTCACGGCCCTGCCACGGTCAGAGTGGAACGGCGTGCGCACCGCGCTGCTGCGGGATGCCGTGAACAGCAAAAACATGGAGACGATCGAGGAAAGCATGTTCGTGCTGAACCTCGACGACGGCCTTGGCGGGTCCGACAACGATGCCGCCGCGGCCGACCCACTCTGCGCTATTGGCGTGTTGGCGAAAGCCCCGTCGATTCGCCCGTCCAATCGGTGGTGGGACAAGAGCCTGTCCGTGTCTGTCAACCGCCGCGGCGCCGTCGCCGTGTCTGCGGAGGCGAGTTGGGGTGACACGGCGGCGGTGCGGCGGTACGTGGACGATGTCTACGCCCTCAGCCACGCCGCTCACGGCGATTTACTGAAGCGAACCGCCCCCGCCACGTACCCGGTGCGGCAGCTGCAGTGGCGCATCTCGGGTGACCTGCACGACGTGGCGCAGCGGGCGCGGCGTGGGGTGGAAAGCGAGGCGCAGCGGCTGGACGTGGCAGCCGGCGTGCTGGATGTCCCGTTAAAAATCCCCACTGCCTCAGTGGAAAAAACGCTACGGCTGGCAGCGCAGCTGGCGTGGTGGCGGCTGCAGCAGCGGCCGACGAGCTGCACGCAGACACTGGATTTGCAGCGCTACCGGCGTGGGCGGACGGCGCAGGTGTGCTGGACGACGCCGGCGAGTGCGAGCTTTGTTCTGTCGATGCTCGGCACCGACACGGCAGCGCAGCGCGAAAGCTGCCAAGCCGCCCTTCAGTCCTTCGATGCGCTGCGGCGCAACGTGGAAAAGGGCCAGGGCACGCAGTGCCACCTCCTTGCGCTGCGCATGACCGCAGAGCGGTTGCTGGGGCGGGTGCCGGAGCTTTACCGCGATCCCGCGTACAACTTTTTACACCACGGCGGTGTCAACCTCGATGTGATGGAGTCGCCGTCTGCGTACGGCTGCGGCTTTGCGGTAAACCCGCACGGTTACCAATTGAACTGCAGCCGCTCAGGCAGCAGCGTTCTCTTTCAAGTGTCAAACATGCCAAGCTCCACGTGCGCCGTGCCGACGAGCACGAGCTACGCAGAAGCTTTTAGTGAGGCGTGCCGTGATGTGGCGCTCCTTCAAGGGATAGCGCAGTGAGCAGTGAAAACGACAAAGTCAGAATGAGGCTTCTGTCTTTTGCCTTACAAAAAACTAGGAACGAGACTTTTGCCAGAAAAAGAAAAAGAAATTTTGTCCTTATCAGAGGTTGAGCTTGTTTGATTGACAAATAGATTTTTTTTCTGGTTAGTTGCTTTCTTTTGCGCTGACTTTGAAGTCAAATGACGGATAAATGCAATTTTTGTTGCTCTTCTAAAGTAACGCAGCGAGAGATAAATTCAGCTCTTCGTGAGGTCGCACAATCATCCAAAAAAAAAAACGCCTAAACGACGAGTTTGACGCAGTAGCGTGTGGTAGAGCTTTCGCTGCCGCTTTTAAGCTGCTCCACTTCACTACAAACAATGCTGAAAAAGTACCACGAGAGAAAGTGTTTTTTGACTTTTGGCTCCAAGAAAGCAGAATTATACTAAGTTTCTCACTTTTCACTTTATAAAAGCTTGTTTTTCTTCGTTCGCGCCTGTCACAAAAACAACGTTTTTCCTGTTATTTCATCTGTACTAAAATTCTCGAAAATCTGTCTTCCTCACCGGTCTACGCGTTAATATCTCTCCCACTTGGTCTCTTGTTTTGCAACAGTATTGTCAACAAGCACGCCTACACAAAAAGAGAAAGAAAAGCAATTAGTGGCTTCAAGTAGACCATTACCCATTCGTCTTTTTCTACAACCGTCGCTTTTTTTTTTCCCCACCCCATCTATAACTCAAGCAATGGCCCCCAAGCGCAAGGCTGCCGCGAAGTCCGCCACGGCTGCGGAGGAGGGAGAGGCTCACACGGTGGAGGAGTCGACGACGACCACGGAGGCACCGGCGGTGGCTGACCCCGCCTCGCAGGCCTCCGCGGAGGAGTCCACCACTGTTGCGGCGGAGGCACCGGCAGAGGCGGCGGCCCCCCCTGCGGCAGTGGAGGAGGCGCCCTACACCCCCGTCCCGGTCGCCGGCTCGACCACTGAAATCTACAGCCAGCTACAGTCCATCCTCGCGGCGGACAGCAGCAAGGTGAACTACTACCTCCCGCAGTTGCTGGAGCTCGTGCAGGCCTCGGAGTCGGTGGACACCCCGATTCTGCTGCGCGTGCGCTTTGTCGAGTTTGTCGGCCACCACGTCTCGCAGGTGCGCGACAACGCGGCGCTGCGCAAGGTGGTGACGTCGCTCGTGAAGATCGTCGGCGGTGAGGACAACACGCCGCAGCTGCTGACGGCGGCGGTGCAGGCGTTTGCCGGCCTGGGCCCCGTGTCGGTGGTGGACAAGAACTGGGAGTACCTCGCTCGCGAAGGCGCAGATGTGTTGATGCAGGTCATGATCGACCGCGAGGCCTTCCCGGAGAGCGTGCGGCAGGCCGCCGCCAAGTCGCTCGACGCCCTCACCAACAGCGCCTTCCGCTCCGTTCTGGCGAAGCTGCTGCACTGGCTTAGCCTGGACCGCGAGGACGACGAGGAGGCGCAGATTCAGAAGGAGCGTCACATGGCCCTCACCCGTCTCTCCCGCCTCGTCATGTACCCGGGCATGCAGCGCAAGCACTGGAATGAGGAGACGGAGAAGTACGCCGAACCGCTGCTGCAGCGCGTGTTGGGCACCGTCAACGTGCGCGAGTTCGCCCAGCTCGCCCGCATCTGCGCCAGCCTGCCGATGAACA
The DNA here is from genome assembly GCA_002216565.1 of Crithidia mellificae. Classification (NCBI taxonomy): domain Eukaryota; phylum Euglenozoa; class Kinetoplastea; order Trypanosomatida; family Trypanosomatidae; genus Crithidia; species Crithidia mellificae. The sequence goes on from MDUD01009934.1 coordinate 38,279, forward strand.
AGAGCAAGGGCAACCTGCCGCTGCTGGAGTGGTACCTCAGCACGCACAAGCTGAGCGAGCCGCGCCACCTCGAGGCGGTCGCCATCATCGGCCGCCACGTGAGCAGCACCGCCGAGTTCGACCTCACCCCCGCCCTCGAGTCCGCCGGCCTACTCGGTGCCGCGGTGCCGCTCGCGGACGACAGCAGCGTGGACGTGGCGAAGGTGCTGCTGCTCGCCAGCCGCATTGCCACGCCGGAGGCGGCCGAGAAGCTGTACCCTTACGTGTTCGGTCAGGTGGCCGCCATCATGGCCGACCCACGCGCCACCCTGACCTCGTCGAACCTCGTCGCGGTGGAGGCGCTGCTCTTCGCCGCGGTTGCCTTCGCGCGCAAGAAGTCCGGCGAGACGCTGCAGAAGCTGAACGACGACGCCTTTAACGCAGCCGCCGTGACAGCAGCGCAGGCGGCAGCGACGGTGCACAACGAGGTCGTCTTCGCCGTGAAGAAGGCGGCGGCGCACAAGGAGGCGACGACCGTGGACGCCGACGCAGCGGCCAGCCTGCTGAACATCAAGACGATCCTCGAGGCTTTCGCGGCGAAGCGGCTGCCGCTTGGCGAGCTGCACGAGAGCTGGGTGGGCGGGCACAACCCGATGCCTTCGGTGAAGCGCAGCCGCGACGAGCCCCGCAACGCGATGCCGCCGCCGCCCGGCTCGCAGGCCGCCGAGGCCGCCGCCGCGAAGCAGCGCAGCCGCAGCGCTCACCAGCCCGACCACAAGCGCCAGCGCAACGACCGCGGTGATCGCAGCAGCAACGGCAACAACGGACGCAACAACAACAACCGCAATAACGCCAATAACAACAGCAACAACAACAACCGCAGCCACAGCCGCAATGACCGCCGCCCGCGTCGCGACATGCGCCGTTAAGCATCCCGTGCGTTGAGGGAGGTGCTGATAAAGCGCATAAAAAGGCGTTGTGGTTTCTGCCAATGCACGAAATGTGGTTTTGATAGTTGTTTTTTCTTGCCAATATGAATGTTGACTTCGTTTTTGTGATGCCGATTTGATAGAGCTACTGACATTGCAAACCTTTGGTTTGCTGCTCCTCTTTTCTTCGGGTCTCCGTGGTTTGATGTGACGGAATGATGACTTTGAAAAAGCCGAGCTTAACTGTGAGTACATATGTTGTTGGGATGGATTAAATAAAGAATAGAGATGAAGGCAGCATTTTTTATGAGTTGTTTCCACGATCTGTCTCGTTAACTCTTTATAAAGCGGTGTGACGTTGTTGTTCTAATTTTATTTCCTATTAGTTTGTTTGTTTGTGTTTTCGCTGATGTTAAATTTTTCTTTCACCACTATGTTTGTGATTTGAATGAAAATCTAAAAATACGACAGTCCAACTCATAAGGACACGAGAGGGAGTTCTTCATTGGTCGACACAATTGCCTCTAAAACCACTCTTGCAGAAGAGGTTAGCAACTGTATCAAAAAGAGAAAAAGCAAAAGAAGAGATGTGCGCGGAAAAAGTACAAGGACTAGTGATAATTTCAAACACGTGCTTGGATTCTGGCTTTGTCTGCGCTGGGAATACTTTTGCAACAGAAATCTCGTTTTTGGAGGCAGCAACGATTTGTTCATAAAAGGTTTTTTACGTTTCATGCAAGAAAATGTTTTCTCTTTTCAATAGACGATGATGTTTGAATTCGGTACTTGTCATCTACAAATTGGCCTTTTGTCAGGTTTGGCGTTGTTTAGCCAAGGAGGGGTGTTTCTCTCAATTTCTGCAACAGACGGCCTTTTGATTTCGCGCTTCCTATCATCTCTTGTTTGTTTTTTATCTTCCGGTCTTTTCTTGGAACACACGCAATATGAATAGTAGCAGCACTGCCAGGCTGTAATTGATTGATTGTGTCGTAGTTTGCTTTTTTCTGTTAGGGCATTCTATGTGCGCAGGAGCATCACAAACACACACTTATACTTAAATTCTCGTTGTAGCTTATATCCCGCTTCGTAATTTAGCTGCGGGCGGCAGCAGCAGCTCACTTCTCACTATCGTAATTCAATCCATCATATTATACACTGCAAAACACACACTTACCCTGCTACGACTATAATCATCATTTTTATCATTATTTTTTTTTCTATTGAAAAGCGCTAAATTGTTGTCTACCAAGTTTTGTTTCGTTTCTCTCTTGTATTTGCATCACGCTGAAACGCACGTCCTACTGCTTTGTGAACCGTATTCTGATACCAGAAATCCTACTATACTTTAGTACCGATCTTGCTAAACTTAAACTCTTATATTCAAGGACATTTTTTCATATTGCGGTTATCTTTCTGCGTTTATTTTACAAGTTTATGCGTGTATTTGCGGCATTTGCAACGGTCTCATTTTGTCTTTCTATCTGCTTTTCCTCCATTTTCAGCTCAACAAGTACCGTTGTTATTTTTTTCCTCTTTTGTGCACACAATCGAAACAGCAGGATTGGAAGTGCTGTCCTTTGACGAATACTTCGTGACTGAAATCTGTATAACTCCGCTCTTGACACGGTAATCTACATTGACGACCATCTCCGCTTCCTTTTTTTTTCTTCTTAGGTTTTTTTTTTTAAGTATGTCGAGTTCCTCCGCGACACAAGATAATAATCCGGCTGGTATCAGCGACAGTAATCGTAGCATCAACAGCGTTAGTAATAATAGTAGCAGCAGCGGCAGCAGTAGTAGCGGAGAGGTTGACCTCCACGTGCCAGTTTCTGCTGAACCCGTACCCCTCAAGGTTGACAAGAAGGATGGCTTTGCCTACACCGCCGGTCCAGCCTTGGTGAGCGGCGCGTCGCAGGCCATCCTGTTTAATCCCATCGATCGTGCCCTCTATGTACGCGTCAAGTTTCGCCGCCGTCACTTTCTGGACAAGCGCAACTTTGAGCGACCTTTTCAGGGCTTTATGAACGCCGCTGTCTATCGCACGCTGGTGGGGGCTTCTTACATGTTCTGGCAAGACAGCATGCGCATTGCCATTGAGCGCCTGGCGCCGGCGCGGTGTCAAGCCTCTGTCTCCCCGCAGCTGAACTCGATGCTCATCGGTCTGTCCGCCGGCTCCGTGAACGGGTTTGCGCTCAACACGTTGCAGGCAGTGAAGTTCCGCATGTGGAACACCGACGAGCGCGGCATCACGTTTGTGCGCACCGCGCTAAACATGTACAAGGAGGGCGGTATTGCGATCTTCTTCCGCGGGTGCATCACCACGATGGTGCGCGACAGTGTGTTCGGTGTTGTCTACGAGACGACGCGTCGCGCCGCGGCATGGCGGCAGTTTTTCGAGCACCAAGTCGCCTTTGGGTCGTCACTCTTGGGGAAGCAGCCACTTTCCTCACCGGCATTGGCGGATGCCGCTCTTCCTGAGTCAAAGCACGACAGCGCAAAAGAGAGCAAGCAGCGCAGCGACGGTGAGGTTCGGGGAGAGACCGCCAAAGACAACAAAGCGGCGTTCCGCAAGGAGAAGTTTGGGTTGGCTGCTTTTTTGTCCAATTTGATGGCTGCCCTGACGGCCTCAATGATGAGTTCGCCCTTCAACTACGTGCGCTCGATTGTCTACGGCACGCCTGCCGGGGCCATCCCGCTTGGCTACATGCCACTCCTCAAGTCCTTCTACACGCAGTTCTACTACATCTACCGCCACGGGCGCAGCTACACGGACCGGCACGGCATGCCGGAGCTGTGCGAGACGGAGCACCGCGCCGCCCCACGCACAGCAGGCGGCGCGTCCGCCAACTCAACCACGCAGCGGCCACGTGTCGGGCGGAGCACCGGGGCTTCAGAGGGCAGTGCCGCGCACAAGGCAAGCAGCGGTGGTGCACCTTCCGTGCCACGTCGCCGGCCCGCGCTGCCCTCCTCGGTGGCGCGGATGTCCGCTGCGGTGCGTCTGTGGTCAGACACGCACCGCCACCACCCCTTCGCGGCGTGGACGTGGGCAAACAGTCGACTTAACATCGGCTGGGGGTCCATCCGAGTGGGCCTCGGCATGGCAATGGGCCAGAGTCTCTTTTACCTTGCCCAAGATCTGGCGCGTGAGGATAAGCATCGGACTGCCCGGGTGTAGTCTTTTTGTTGTTGTTGTTGTTGTTCTGTTGTGTGTTTTGAGTGCTGAAGAATTGCGTGCTTGCTTATTTTTCTTTGCCTGCTCGTGGTCAATTGCAAGCACTTCAGCTTTTTCTTCTCTTTTTCTGTTGTCTCCTCTTTTGTTGTTGTTCTTATTTTACGTTTTCACGTCTCATTGTTGACGGAACAACACTCTTCACCCATTTGTCTTCTTCTTCGTTTTCAACTCAAAACAAATAAATCTCGCTGTCGAACACTTCTGCCTTCAATCTTTTTGTTGTCCTGCTGCGCAGTCTCAGGTTGCGTAGGAAGCTGACTCTGCAAACCAAAATCCATTTCTCATCGATTGAGCTAGCAAATTGTGTACACTGATACATATGTAATAAAGAATGTTTAGGGTTCCCTTTGTGCAAAAAGCTTACAACAGCGCTTCTTACAGCGGCTTTAACAATCCTGGCATCTCTTTTCTGAAATTATCATGGTTTTTTGCTCACCACTTTCTTCTTGTCTAGACTTTAATTAGTATCTGTCATTGCAATCTGATCAAGCTGTTTCCGGTGCGTCCCGTAAAGTCGGAACTTTTCCTGCACAGAGATAAGAAAAGTAGCCACCAGGCATTGCTTTCAAGAATAGTCTATTTCAGTTCTCCTTTTTTCTGCCCCTCTTTCCCGTAGCCGTTGTAGCAGCAAGGTAACAAGGGCTGGAGGGAAAGTCGGGTGAGCTTTTCGCACCGACGAAACTTCGAATATTATTCCTCTCGCCTTTTTTTTTAAGGCGGTTGAGTAAGTTCTGCTAAACACACACACCAAAACATAAAGGAGGGACGTTCCAGCGCAGCGATTAACGGGGTGCGCAGGGTAGAGACAAACGGAGGCACAGACTATAATCAAAAGAAATGTCCATTGCGGGTTCATCCGGTGGGCGGCTTGGGTCGGTGCTCTGTGGGGCACACCATCTTGCACAGCTGCGCACCGCTGCTGCTCCTGGTGCCGCCGCTGCATCGACGTGTGTTGCATCTCACACATTCACAACACGCAGAACAGCCGCCATCCGCGTCGGCCTTGCGTTTGACTCCCCTCTATTTTCGTCTACAAGCCACGAAGCCGCGTCTACGGCCCTCACTACGCAGGTGCGCTGCAAGGCGATCGTCTCATCTAAATCGAATAAGCAGCGCAGAGGTAAGTTCTTCAGCAATCAACCAGATGACCCGCTAGAGTTCATTGCGATGAACATTCGCTCCACCGTCCGTACCACCGGTCCGATTCCGCTCTCCAAGCTCAGCCCCTTGCTGCCCGACGAATTCCTTGAAACCATCTCACAGCAGGGCATTGGCATAGCCGCTTTCTTGTCCAAGTACCCGAACTACTGTCACACGGTGGAGCTGCCGGGGCATGTCATCGTCGCGATGCAGCGTGGCATTACGAAGCCCTTCGGCTCGGAGGACCGGCAGCAACTCGCGACGTGGATTATGGCCCTTCTGTCGATCACCAACTTTCTACCCGGGCAGCCGCAGGTCGTCGCCCTCGGTCTCTCCTCACCGCACCCAACCGTTGAGGAGCTCGTGTCGGCGCTACGCCGCTTTTCGCCGGTCCACCCGGGCGAGGTGGAGACGCTGCTGCGCTCGGCGCCGGATCTCTTCAACATCGCGCAGCAGACACGCCGCGTGCGCTTTCTCATTGTGAACCCAATTGCCCCAAAACAAGCCGCACTGCGCGCCATCGCGGGCGGTCTGGTGCCTCGGCTGCACGGTCACCCAAAAGTGGTGGAGGAGTCGAAGTTTGCGCTGTGGCTGCGCACCGTCGTACCGTCGCAATTTCACGTACCCATCTCCCACGTGATGGCGCGGGCCGCAGAGTTGAATGTGATCGAAACCGCCTTCGGCACCCCTTCCCCGACGTTGGAGCAGATCAAGCGGCCATTCCAGTTTTTGCCACCCGGCTTTGCGGACATTCGCGCCTTTGGCGATGGCCCAAACACCGTCTTTATTCGCATCATTAACCCTGAGCCGCTGCTGCTCGAGACTGGCGTCCCTGCGTTTGGCGGCAGCAATAAGCCGCCTGAGATGGAGGCAGGCCGCTACGACCCTACCGCCCTGGCGCACGCGCTCACCACCGCCATCGCCCGGTACGCCGCGCAGAGCCCCCTTACTCGGGCACGCGTCGCCAGAGGAGTTGAGGTGGCGCGGCTGCGCGACTACGTGCCGGCTGAGTTGATGACGCAGCTGGAGGCGTTTTACGGCTTTGGCCCGAAGGACGACCCGAGCGTGTGCATCTTGCTGCTGGACCGCCTGCGGCACCTGTGGGAGGTGCAGTTCAACGGCGGGCGAGCCCGGCCGTGGGCTTTTCTGCCCGAGTCCGAGATGCCGTCGTCGCTGACGCTGCAGACCTCGCCGTCGCCGCGTGTGCTGCTGCACTGCCAGCGGCTGCTGGTGGAGTGCGGGGGTCAGCCGATGATGGACCTCTATGAGGTGCTGCCGTCGGATTTGAAAACCGTCTTTCTGCAGCTGTACGGCACCACCATGGAAGGCGTGGCGGCTGCCGCAGCGGCAGACGAGGCAGCACCATCAGCCAGTGGTGCAGACGACGCGCAGGCCATCACCGCCGCTCTGCAGACGTTCCTGCGTACGCACTCCCTCTTCTTCTTCACGGAGAACGGTGAGGTGCACACCTCACGCGCACGTAATACCCCGCACGACACAGGAAAGCTCCCGTCACCGCCGGCCCACGCATCGTCTTTCGCGAAAAAATCAGAGTCCACAGCGCAGCGACAGCAGTCCACGTCGAGCTGGTCCGTTAATCGGCCGCCGCTGCCTGTGTCAGGTGATCGCCGCGTTGCAATGGCGTCGAGTCAAGGGCCCCAATCGAATCGTTTAACGGAGGGGGAGCTCGCACGGAAAATTCACGACATCCTTCCGCCCGACGACTGGGTGGTGGTGGACTCTCTGCGGAACTTCGTGCACAAGTTTACAATTCAAAGCGAGAACGGGAAGAAGTCAAACAAAGGTCTCAACCTCCGCCGCGAGTTCTTCGCGCGACACCACTCCCTACTTAAGTTGCACAGTGTGTTTGGCTTTGACAAGCTTATCGTCTCACGTGCCGAGTTCGAGGTCACCCAGCCCCACCTGCTTTGCCCCCGCATCGTCACCATTGGTCACCTCCTTAAGATGATGGCACTCCTCTCGCTCGACAGCATATCGGATGCGAGCTTGACGCGGCGCCTTTCGCACGAGGGCCGCATGCTGGTCCGCTCCCTCGGCACGGTAACGGACCTGGCGGAGCAACTGCCCATGTGGTTTGTGGTGCACCGTGACGAGTTCAACTTTGGGTCGTCACTAATTCGCTACATTGGGCCCCTCGCCAAGGTGCCACGGACCAAGTACGCGCTGAAGCCACCGCTGCACGGCACGCTCACCCGCAAAGTTCCCAACGACCCATTCCGCGAGCTTCCACCAGACTTGGTGACGGAGGAAAATCCAGATGAGTGGAACGACGACTGGAACGAAGATATCGATTACGACCTTGGTAAGAACAGCAACTGGAGTAAGGATGAAGACCATTGAAGTATCTCTTCGTTACAGGCGTCTTTTTTTGTGTTGTTGTTTGTGTTTGTGTCTGTGTGAGTGTGCAGCTAAAGCTTTGAAGTTGTTGTGTTTTTTAACTCAATGCAACACAATCTATTGGTGATGAAAGAAAAACCAAGAGGGTTTTTTTTTTCTTGAACGCCCACGAATTCAAACCTTTTTTGAACCGCTTCTTTATTTGTTCTTCACAATTGTCTCAGAAATGTCATAGCAAAACCTAGGATTCTACAGAGACGCAGCGTCCCTTTTAATGAGAAAAGAGACGTTTGAGTATTTTATGTGGGCTATGATCAATATAGTGACACTTCACCCACGGCTCTGTTGTCGTTTCTTGGGCTTTTCGCAACGCAAGCACCAATCACCGTCTCTTGCTGCAGCAGCTTTTTGTCATTGCGAAGATAACGGATTGACTGTACTATGATCTTAAAGGTCTTCTTGCAGGGGCAAGTCAATTTTGGGAAAGCGTTTCGTAGAGAACGCTTAGGACAAATCTCAATATGTGCACAGAAAAAAATATGTATACACGTCTCTTATTACTCCCTCCTCCGTATTGAATTTTATTTTCCTATTTTTGCTCCCTGTTGTTACGATTTGATTTTAATCTTCTGCTCATTTGTTCATGAATGTGCGAATAGTTGTTGTGTGAGCGTCAGCGTTGTTGTCGCTCTGCACACTCTGTGCTCTGTCGCTTTTCTCCCCTTTATTTGGTCATTCGCTTTGCGTACTCTTCCTCACACGTACGTTAAACTGTGGTTGCGTGTTCTTGTGCGCACGTTAGCGTATTATTGTAAAAAAAAAATTGTGCATATATTCTGTTTTTACTTTCCTGGCAAATAAGTACTGTCTAGTTCACTGCTGCAGACTTTTTTTGCGAACCACCACTGAAACTTCGTCTTTGTTTATTACTTCGTATTTTCACACAAAAACACACACACTCACGTATCAGCATCATGCGGCGGTCCGTCTTTTACATGGGGCGCAGCTTCACACAGCGCCACCTCAACGCCGCGCGCAGCCCATTGGCGACCGGCTTTGTGCGGCCAAACCTCTTCTCCACAACCTCGCAGAGTCTCGTCGCCTCTCCCCTGTGCGGATTGGGGTGTGTTGGCGCGGGTGGCGTGGCAGGTGCCAACGGCAGCCTCGTGTCCTCGCCAGAGGCCGCGCTGAGCCAGCTGCTCACGACCATCCTGGCTCAAGGTAAGTCGCTCTCCGTGCTGGCGAACCTCGTGTGCATTCAAAATATATCAACGTGTGTTTTTGCATGCGAAAGAGTATTAGTCGGATTTATGTGTTTACGCTGCTGAATGCTGTAAACGCTATCGTACTTCACATCTGCTAGGTGTGTTCCGCGCTCTCAATGAGTGGACATTACCACAGCTTGCAGGAAAGCAGAGGCAGCATTCACTGTGCTGCATCTTAGCACCACAGCAACCCTCATACCCTCTTTTTTTTTTTTTGACACACAAAAAAACAAAGAGTGGTGCTGATCTTTGCAAACATGCCACACCCGCTGGATGCGCTTGCTTTCTTCTCTTCTTTTGTTCTTCCTTTTTTTCCATCCTTTGATTTTCTCTCCTCACAGTGCACTTACTTACTGATCTTAAACTTTGTAGCAAAAACCATTTAGTTGTTGCAAGTTTACTTGTTGTTGTTGTTGTTTTGTCGTGTTTGCGAAGTATAGAGAGAGAGAGATTGCGAGTCTTTGGAACGGCTCGAAGAAGTAGAAAGGGTTGCTTAATTAGAAAGACCAGAGGCTAGTTTAATTGCTGTATTCAGCTGAGTTGAGCACCAGTGACCAAGTCGCTGTGCATAGAGTGACGTTTTGTCGGCGCGTCTATTTCTTCACGTGTAAGCTTGTTTGACTCGCCGTATTTCTCTCCCGTATACTTCGAAAGCATTTGTCATTTTTTCTTTTTGAGATAAATTGAATAGCTATGAATTTACACACAAATCTTTAAATATTACAGATTAAAATATCAGCTTAACTAGGCTCAAGGTCGAATAAAGCGTTGAGTTCGAGCGGGCAGTTTACAAGAGTTCTATACAGAATTCATTACAAAACAAAAACACTGCTTCCAATCTGAAAGCATTCTTTTGTTGTTTCATCGCACCTGGTGTGCCCGGCCAGATAGCTAAACAACAGTTTGTACAATTAGCGCGTTTGACTTTTGCTTCCACGGTGCCTTAGCTAGGCTGGCGAGGAAAAAGTAAGGTTATTCAAAGCAAATTCCTTGTCTGCGTTTTGCAAAGCTGTGAAAAAAATTCTTGAATACATTGTTTTGTCATCTCTCCATCTATGTGCCTGTTTAACATCCCTTTTTGCTTTAAAATTAAATTTAAAAATTACTAGGTCCCACAGTAAGTTTCAACTTTGGCCTGTAGTGCTGTGCTACTCTGTGCAACGGCAGTGTTGCTCTTTTATTCACATCTACATCACAACGCAAAAAAAAAATTTCAACTTAATTAGAAAAACAAAAGGAAAATGAACCTCGGAGTCAAACAAGAGTCGTTCCGCATTGAGATGATGATGACATCGCTGCGCAACGAGTGTGTGAACTTGTGCTGCAAGGACTTCAAGCAGGCAGAGCTGACAAAAGACGAGGTGCACTGCATCGACCGCTGCTCGTGGCGGTACCTGCACACCAACAAGATTTTGTCGAACACGCTGGATCGTGCGAACACTGGCCCAAAGAAAAAGTAAGCCAGACAACAAATTCGACGTGTTGACGTTGCAGACATCCCGTTTGTAGGTCCGCAAAAGCGGAATTGGAAACTCAGGCCAGGCTGAATGAACCACTTGCCGTTACGTTGAAATCAAACGTGCTGCAAAACAGCTTCATTGAGTGTCCAGAGCAACCGGCAATTGTGTTTTTGTGGTTTAGAACGTGTGTATGATGGTTGGGCGAATTTTTTTTTTGTTTTCTGTGGTTGTGCGTGATAGATGGCCTTCTTCACCTTATTTTTTTGTTTTCCTCACTGCGGCTGCCAAGCTGCCAAAAAGCTGCCCTGCGACTAACATAACGACAAACCTAAACAAATAACCGAACAAAACGCATGCATTTCCTCTTTCTTCTCTGAAAAATAGATTAGTGTTGGTGTATTTTGGAGTTTTGTTTCTTCAATCCGTTTCGACGCAATTCAAGAGCAAGCTTATTGACGCTTTAAAGCCGGCTGAATAAATGGACACGCATTAAGTAAATCTATATTGCGTATGTAATGCTTGACAAAAAAAGGGTTGGAGCGCCTTTCGCTTTTTTAACAACCTAACCGGTTCAATAGCGACAAAAATGTTGAAGCTCATTGCCTCCTCTCCACCTTTCCGTTCTTCCTCGACCTTTAAATTTTTTTTTTTAACAACGGCTGGCTCGGTTCCTTTTTGTTACACTCCATTTCCTTTTTTATTGTAACATTTAAGTTTTTCCTGTCTGTGTGTGTGCCAGATATCTGCTTGTAATCTCAGGCGAAACATTTGGTTCATCTCCTTTTCTTTTCTCTTTTATCAATTCTTACCCTTCATTGTCTAGCGTTTGATTGCGCTCTTCTCCTTCTCTTTTCACCGTACAACGTTAGCACAACTTCAAATTAAGAAACCGTTAAAGAAATCTGAACGAAAGCAAAAATGTCTCGTGCCCTGCGCAAGCTTCTCTTTCTCGGCGTCGTCGCTCTGCTCATCGCGAGCGTGGTTCTGGCAGATGTGGTGCCGGAGGACGACGACGTCATGGGTGCGATGGGAGATGAGGGTGAAGACATGTTCGCGGCTGGCGAGGGCAACGCCCGCAGCCCGTCGGTGAGCCGTGCGTACTTTCTCAACGCCTCCTCGCAGTCTTTCCCGTCCTTCCCGGCCGGCTCGAAGGCGAACGCGGTGGTGGCCTTCCAGAACAACGACGAAGCCTCGCAGGTGATCTTCCTCGTGGCGGGCCTGCTGCAGCCCCCGCAGCAGTACCAGACGACGATCCAGAACTTCTCGGTGGTGCGCCAGGCGCGTCAGGTGAAGGCGGCGGAGACGGTCAGCATGCATTACACCTTCACCCCGGATGCGCGCCTTGAGCCGGGAGAGTACAACATGGTCCTCGGCCTCTACGTGCAGGATGCGGCGTCGAACCAGACGTACTTTATCACGGCCTTCAACTCGTCCGTCATGATCGCCGACCCGCTCGGCACCGACCCCCGCACCGTCCTCACCTACTTCACCCTGCTCGCCATCTTCGGCGGCGTGGCCTACGTGGCGGCGGACAAGATGGGCATTGTGAAGATGATCAAGGCGGCCCAGCACGCCAAGAGCTCCGCGAGCGGCAGCGGCAGCAGCAAGCCGGTGGAGGTTGGCACGAGCGGCGCCGCCTACGACCCGGCCTACATCAACGCAGAGCACCAGCGCTACCGCGACCAGATCGTGCGCGAGAAGTCTGCCTCCCCGCACAACCGCAAGGCTTCGGCCTCCAAGAAGAAGAACTAAGCGTGTGGTGGTAAAATGACATGAGAAAGGAACCAAAAAAGAAGAGCTTAATTTTCTTTTGTGCGTGGCCATCACTTTGGTAGAAAAGAACTTGGGAGATGAACACGACGTGAACTGAGTCAAGGTGCAAGTGACGTCTATCATGAGAAGGAAAGGGTATTCAAAAGTAGCTGCTAACTCTTCAGGCGTGAAGGAGCGTCGACCCAAAGCTTGCTCGCGATGGCATCCTGCAGTTGTCAACACCCTCACAGACTGATCTTGTGTCGTTTACATTATTCTGTTTCTTGACGGCTCACATCAGAGTCTTGTTTTACGTAATACCTGGGCTCAATATCTATTACGTTAAAACAAAGCTATGCCACGCTCGAATAATTTGAGCTGTTATTTTTAAGCACAAAGTGTCTTCTCTCTTACTCAATGCGTCACTTTCACCACACTATGTCTTTTGCCTTGCTTTAGGCGGAGCCGCGTGTTGTCTGGTTGGCCTCCTAGGTCGGTTTAATCGTACGTGTTCAGAAAAACGCACGGTTTTTTTTTTTTACAATCGTTCTAGCTTTCCGTGTTTTTCCATCAACAGCGAGTTCTTTTTTAATGGTACATGTCGATTTCATTCGCCACAGCGTGAGTCTTTTATCTATTTTTGCCTTAGCTGCGTGACATTGAGCAGTTGTAAAGTGAAAACTGCACGTTTTTTTTTTCTCTTCTTATAGTTGTTACTTTGCATGTTTGCGGTCTTTGTCAGGTATTTTTTTTTTTTCGGGTGGTTGCAGGTGAAAAATTGCGATGTTGTTTGTTTTTGTGTGTCTGGGGACGTGTTGTGTTGTGTCATTAAAAGCGTAGAAAGGCTATGCAAGTGATTAGCAGTGACATTCACTGTTCTCTTTTTGGATAACTAACTTTGATTTCAAGAAAGAAAAGCACAGACAAACCAACAACGAGGATGTTTGTGTAGCATCACTGAAAAAACGCACACTTTCCATTAGGCTGCGTTGCTTGAATAACTCAAAAGCGGCACGGAGCCTGACTTATGCCAGTGCAAAACCGAAGGAAAGGCAACAAACAATGTTGTTGTTCTTTTTCACCCTTTCCTCAGATAGGGTGAAGCAGACCGTTTTATCAAAGTTTATTTTCAGCAATTCGCTTACTTGCAGGCAGAAGAAAAAGATCAACAAAATCCATGCGCTTTCCAAAATTGTCTAAATATGAAAGTAAAAAGGGTGTACTATTGAGGAGCGAGGTGCCTGGTGTAAGCTTCGTTTTCACATTTGGTGCACTCTGCCGTGTTTTCTTACTTTCCTCTTCTTCACGGTCTATTCTTGTCTTGATTATGTATTTTTTCTATTGCAGTGTGATGCTCGCACGCACCGCATTACACAAGCGCCTACTTCAGCATTGCATCTTTGCACCTTAACTAGACCTCTTAGATTTCAAAAGCACGAAAGTTCGCTTTAATCAAAGAAAATTTAGATAGAATTCACTCTGTGGAGTTGTCCTTTCAAAACAACCATGTCACGCCCGTACAACCAACAACGCCCCTCGCCTCTTCCGCAGCGCACGGCGACGGAGATGGACTACGGCGGCATCGGCGGCGCTGCCACCACCCCCTCCGCCGACATTTTAACCGAGGACATCGATCAAGCAATTCTGCACTTTTCTGCCGCGGTGAAGGAGCAGAATCAGCCGATCATTACACGGACGGTGCTCTTTATGAATGAGGTGCTGGCCAGCACGGCGTGGCGGGCGCGGCGCAACCGCGAGGAGGAGGAGAGCGTCTACGCGATGCAAACCGGCTTCAGCCCGCGTGGTCACCACACCGCCCCTTACACAAGTCCCGCGTACGGCAGGGGCGGCTACGGCGGGGTGCCCTCGTTGGCGCAGTGGGTGGACGCGCTGGAGTCGCTGACCGCTGCGGCGCTGCCGACCTCGCTGAAGTACCTCCGCGATCTCTACCAGCTCTCCCCAACATGGACGCAGGCAGATCGGCGCTGCGCCGTGGCGGTGCTGAACCTCGTCTTCTTCATTCTCGTGCTGTGCCGCCAGACGCAGCGGCGGGTGGCAGGGCTGCGGCAGTGGCAGCAGCGGCAGACGCAGCAGTGGCAGCAACGCGCCTCCGCCGTGGCATCGCCGAGCAGCACCATCACGCCTTTCCTGTTCGAGGCGTCGCATACGGCGCCGCCAGCCGCACCCCCGCCACCACCGGCGGCGTTCACGGCGGACAGCCGCTCGCTAGACGTGCTGGAAGCCCGCGTGCAATCTCTCTACGAGGCGCAGCAGACCATCGTCGTCCGCTACCTCAGCTTCATTGCGTGGAACGCCGAGGCTCAACTGCACGCCGTCAAGGTAAATGCCTCCGTCTGCATCAAAGGCATGCCGCTGCTTCACGAGCTGCCGCAGGTGCCCCTTTACCTCAGCGAGCACGATGGGTGGATTTGGCTTTGGATGGTCGCCACGCTGTACAGCACGCTGAACCTGCACCGAGGCCGCGAGGGTCCGCCGCCGGCGCCGCACGCGAGCGCGCGCGCGTCCGCCTCGAACACGGCGGCTACACCCTCTGCGCCAGGCCGCGCCTCCGTGGCGACCACTTCGGCCGGCTCGCCCCCGCCACCCACCACCGCCCTGCGGTCCTCCACGGGCGGCAACACGCAGCCACTCCCCGCGGACCCAGGCGTCGCCTCCTCCAGCCACCCTGCAGTGCCTTCGGGGCGCAAGGACAGTATTCTGTTCCCCAGTGCAGGTGGCGCAGCAGCGTCGCCGAGCTCCCCAGGCTCTCCACGTCACCGCGGCGTCAGTCCTGGCAGGCCCGGCCCTGGCGGCGGTGCGGCCAGCAGCGTGGACGACACAGCAGGAGGACACGCAGGCGCTGGTGCGGTGCAGCCGACGCGCAGCGCGGTGGTGCGGCTGCTGCTGCAGATGAGCGCGCACGACGGCGGTGAACTCTACATGCACAAGATGGTCTCCGTCATGCTCTCCTCCTTTGAGCTCTTTCTGCACCACTGGACGCGGGGACAGCCGGTGGTCGGCGACCTCTTTCGCGAGTGGTCGCAGCGCATCGTTCACGGCCGTCTCAGCCCGCACGTCGCCACCCTGACCCGCCTCTACACCCTCTTCGATCTTATTCTGAACGGCTCGCTGGAGGAGCTGACGCGCGTCGTGATCACGCTTGACGACGTCGTCGTCCACACCGCCTTCCTCTTCTTCTCCAGCACGCGGCCCCTGCTGCGGCTGCACCAGCTGCTGGAGCAACTCGTGCCCCTGCAGGTCACCTTGCTGTTTCTCTATCAGCTTCACCCCGAAGCGCACCGCAGCGCCAGCGGCGACAACGACGAAGACGATGGCGAGACCGTCGGTGACTACCGCTTTCCAGAGGACGTGGACGAGGCGCAGAGCAGCGGGGTGCGCTCGCGGCGAACGGAGCGGCGGCGTGGAAAATCACACGAAATTTGTGCGGAGGCCGTCCTTGGCTACTGCACCGCCGTGTCGCAGCTGCTGGCGCACGTGGCGGAGCTGCTGTTGGAGCCGCACACGCAGCGCACAAACGGCTTTAACGCCTTCCAGCTCCCGCAGAGTCTCTGCTCGGCGATGCTGAAGAATACGATGATGTTCATGGCATCGGAGATTATGCTCAACGAGGACTTTTGGCTCTCCGTGCGCGGGGGCAGTGGCGGGGGTGTGTGCCGCGAGCCTGTGCGTGGCGGCGGCGGCTCCGCCATGCGGAAGCAGTGGCGCTGGTGGGCGGTGTGGACGAACACGGCGCACTTTGTCTGTGTCACGGGGGGCCGTTTCGGTGAGCTGGAGGAGTCGGACGCGGACCTTCTCTACCACCAGCGCCGCCGCGACGTCTTCTACGTCCAGGCCATCTCCCTCGCCCTCGAAGACGTCTACGCCCTGCTGCAGATGATCGTGTCCACCGACACACAGCAGTCGCCGGCTGCCGCCCGCACGCTGAGCCTCATCTTCCTGCGCCTGCGCATGTTTTTTGTCCGCCTGCACGAAGAGCACCTGGCCGCCATCAACCTGCACGTCGTCAGCCCATTCTCGGCGCTGTGCGACGACACCTTCAACGCCTTTGCGCAGCTGCTGGAGCACTACGTCGCCGTCACAGCAATGGACCGCGCCCCGTTCCTCGCCGCCTCCGCCTCCTTCAGCGGTGCACATTTGCTGCGCAGCACCGCCCTCTCCAACGCGCTGCCCGGCGCCTCGCACTACTCCGCCGCCGCGCCGCTGCACCAGTCACAGCCATCCGTGTCTGCGTCCAACGCCGCTGCCGCCGCGCAGTCTGCCACGCCCCCACACCGCTCTCTGTGGCTGCTGGCCGTCGCCTACCTCCGCCTCGCCACCATCGACGCCTCAAGCTCGCTCGACGGCGACCCGGCCGCCCCGGCCCCGGTCAACCCGGAGCGACGCACCACCACCACCACCGAGGCAACGAGCGGCAGAAGCGCGAGGAAAGCGGCGGCGGCGGCGGGGGCGCCTACGCCGGCCAGCGCGGCTGCTGCTGCCTCCTCCCGCCGCCACCTCCTCTCCACCCACAACTTCGTCTGTGCGACGCCTTTTGTGAGCCTCTTCTATCTGCGCGATCGCTCCTACGAGTCCTCGGAGGACTGGATGCAGCAGCCGAACAAGTGGCAGAAGAACATCTTGTCTCGCAACGGGACGGAGGTGCCGCAGCTGCGCGACTCGGCGCACCTCTTTCGCTGCTACCGCGGCGAGGTGCAGCAGACCGAAGACGCCGCGCGAGAGCTGCTGCTGCTCGCCTCCGTCCGCCTCCTCTCCGCGGCCGTGCGGGCGGCGAGCCGCGCGCAGTCCGCCGAGGAGGCGGAGCGGCTAAACCGGTCCACGTCGTCCTTCACGAACCTGCACGCCTCGCCGCGCGGGGCCGAGTCGCAGGCCTCCGTCTACGTGACGGCCTTCTCGCGTTACCTGTGCATGCTGAAGGACATTTCGAGCCCGTGCCTGCTATTTCTGCTGCAGTCGATTCGCGACGAGCTGCGCGGCTGCAAAGAGCGAGAGGGCTCGACGCGGCAATCGAATGCGTCGGCGTTGACAGGAGAGGGCAACAACTGGTTAGGGGAGCAGGACTTGCTAGACGCGCGCGCGTTTGAGTGGGAGGTTTCGCTGTTCTCGGTGTGACGGGGTAGAAGAGAAAAAAGGGTGGAAGAGGCTTTATTAGACGCTTTTTTCCTCTGTTTGTGGGTGTCCTGTTAAATCTAAAACGGAGATGCTGTGCAAAGTCCAACTTCAACCTGCTTATAATAAAAAAAAAATAGAATGAGAGGAAAAAGTAGTATTGCTGCTTTGCCTCGCAAAAAAAAAAGAACTTTTCACTTGAGAAAAAAAAAGGGTTGTGCCCCTCTGAATCTTTTTTCTTCACGTCGTGAACTCTTGTCCTTACGGCTTGACGGATTCTTGGAAACAGCGTCTTTGCGCTACTGAAATAAAAAATTTCTTCATATCTCCTTCTTTGCTTTTCCTCTCCATTGCATCCTCGAAAATTCGCAGCATCATAAAAAATCATCTCTCCCTACACTTTACTGACAATTTCAATTTTTCTTCATCAATTTATCTTTTTATCAAAAACATACATCCTGCAAATATAGTGCCAGCGCCAGTTCACAAACTTACATAACTGTTAATTGTTAATTTACTGATTTTCAGTCATTTTCGTCCCTCTAAAAATATCTAGACTTTGTATTTAATTGCTAAACAAAGCCTCTCCATTTATAATTCAACGTTTTCTGCTGATTGATTTCTAAGCCGGAGTTAATTGCCTTTTGCGCTTTTGTATTGTTGATTGGTTTCTTTTTTTCTTTGTTCCTTCAACGACACAGAAGGCGGACCAATAAAGGTGGGTTTTGCGGCTCTGCCGAACTGCCTGAACATTTTCTTGTTCTATGTTTTGCAACAAACTTTGGTAACAAAAAGACGCGTTCTCTACAAAAACCTTTTTTGCAGTCTAGATTAATTAGGAAAGTGAGGCAAAGGGGTTTTTTTCAATTGGAAAATAGCAATAGCACTAAAAGCACCAAAGACTAGCATCTTCATTAGTGAACTAAGCACTGCTCCGTTCAAATTTTCACGTTATATTTATTTTTTCTGCTTCTCATATAGTAGTGCGTACGGGCTTCAAAGAAAGACTGTTCGCTTCTCATAGCAAATAGCAAAGGTGCTAGAAATTATTTTCTATTTCCTTTACCCCCTTTTATTTTCAAACAGATTCTATTTTATTTTATTTTCGATTTTAAAGCATAGCTTTAACTTCTCTTTCAAACTCCAAAACACTTTTTTTTAGTCTTGTAAGCTACTACTTTCTTCGTGTGTGTGCGAGTGTCGAGTTAGACCTTAGTTTGTAACCACTGTCAAAGCTTTTCTGTTTATTTTGAACTTTTTTACTACCTGCTCGTTGATTATCTCTTTTTTTTTTTTNTTTTACTCCATTTCTCTCTCCTTGCACCCATGCCACCGCACGAGCGTGTCATTCCAGTCGGCGGCCTGCAGAACTACCGCGACCTTGGCGGGTATCTGACACGAGATGGCAAGCATGTGGTGATGTACAAGCACATCTACAGAGCCGACAACGTCAGCGGAGCCACACCGGAAGGCAAGAAGCTGCTGATGGCAAAGTTACGGGTGAAGTACATTATTGACTTTCGCTGCCCCGCCGAGAAGGACCGGTGCCCGCAACAGCTGTGCTCGGAGTTTTTGTACTTTCCAATCCCCATCGACGCCTGCGCTGTGCGGGAGGAGCTGACGAAGTACACGGCGCTCGACGGCGAGGCCGCCACCCAACTTCTCCGCCGCGTCGCCAAAACCTTTCTGATTGATTTCAAGTTGGAGTACAAGCACTTCTTTGACGTCTTGCTGAATGAGGTGAAAGGGCAGCCGGCGGTGTTCCACTGCACTGCCGGCAAAGACCGCACGGGAATGGCAGCGGCGCTGCTGCTGACGGCACTGGACGTGCCACCGGAAACCGTGATGGACGACTTCCTCTACACCAACCAGTGTTGTGTGCCGCCCAACTGCGCCGCGTTGAAGGTGGGGGACTGCACGATCACGCAGGAGGCCGTCAACGTGCTTTTCCGCGCGCAGCCCTACTTTTTGGAGCTTGCTTTCGGCGAGGTTCGAAAGGCTTACGGCTCGGTGTCGACGTACATGGAAAAGGAACTGGGGCTTGACAAGAAGCATTTGCTGCAGCTTCGCAGCTACTACGTCCGCGCAAAGTCCTCGTAGCCAGCCGATTAAAAAGCCATGACCCACGGCGTTTCCTCTCCTTCTCTTTTGACTGTTAAAATTTACATCAAAATGTTATTTACATTGTCTTAAATCGTGTTTTTTCTGGAGAATTCCTTAATGTTTTGGTAGGATTTTATTCTAAATTTTCAGTTTTGTCGGAGAAAAAGACAACACACGAATTTAGAGTAAATCCGAATTCTCTCTTTTTGTACCTTTCTACGCACTCGCGTGTTATACTTGTTTTGTTTTCTTTACCCCTTGTTTTGTACTTGTGCCTGAAACGTGGCTTGATGTCTAACGGACAGCGCAGACAGCGATAATC
>MDUD01009934.1:58957-99896 GCA_002216565.1 Crithidia mellificae
GAAACATGAGCAGACAAAACAATGAGAAAGCTGTTGGCTTCTGCAAAACAGACACAGAATTGCTGAGAATGGTAATAAAAAAGTGCTGACTTGTTTGAAACCAGGATATCAGCTCGCTGTAGTTGTGTGTGTGTGCGTATCAAAATAACAGTGACTGCCACCCACGCCACTTTTGGTCTCTTCTCTCTCTCTCTCTCATTCCTCTTTGTCTTTTCAACAGACTGCCCTTTCACAACGCTCCAAACATCTCCGCTGCTTCATTTTTTTTTTAAACTTTAAATAAAACGACGACACAAGGCTTTGGAAAAAAAAAAAAGGAAATAAAATTACTTCTTTCTTCACATTCAATCGACTCAAAAACAATCGCTACAGAACATACAGCTAAAAAACAACGACCAGTCAGCCGACGTACACAGACGAAGAGCGCATGGAAGCGCCGCAGACGCACGCTGGCGAGAAGCGCAACCGCGACGTCTCAGAGGCGAAGACAGAAGTTGTCTGGAACCGCAACGACAACACTACGGCAGAAGTTGCAGGCGTGGCTGTCACAGAGGCCGACTCCCACCTTATTCAGAAACCTAAAGTGGATGTTCCTCTTCACCACCCTATTCTCAGCGAAGAGGACGGAGTGCCTGCAGAAAACAGTGTTGCTGCACTCGATGCGCAGCGGGGGGCGGATAAAAGCATCGTTCCTGATGCCGCGGTAACGTCGTTGAGCGACCTTCACCACAACAACAGACTTGAGAGCGTCCTACCTGCCTGCGCCACAGAGAAGGCGGAGGGCGACGAAGACGCTGACACGGACTATTCAGAGTATCGCTTTGATGCGACAGAGACGGAGTCAGGGGACTCCGTGGAGGTGAGCGATTTGACCTCGCCCAACGTGAGCTGCAACGCGGCCACAACGCACGCGGCGGCAGACAGCACGGAGAGTGCCGTGCAGCGTGAGATGGCGGCGTCAGAGGCGACATCAGCGGTTGGTGCTGCGGCGCCACCACCAAGTGAAGTGGCAGAGCGAGCCAACACCATCGCCGAGGCGCAGGTGCAGTCAGATGCACATTCAGAGAACACTAACGGAAGCCGCAGCGGCAGTGACGTTGACGGTGAACACAACAACACGAATGCTGTCGACAGCAATCCCGCAGAGGTGCTGCTGCTGCCGCTGTCAGCAGTACGCGATGGTGACGCCGAGCCTTCCGCAGCACAGAAGATGTGTTTTGACGCGCGTTGTGAGACAGCAACATTCGACAGCCACACCCCACAGCCACCGCTACCACCCACGGTGCAGGCAGAGACCACAGAGTCAGATGGGTGCGCCACAGGTACCACCATCGACACTACCCTTGCTGCCGCGACGCAGCATGTCGAAGCGGATGCGGGAAAGACACTGTTGAGTACGGCTGTCACGGCGGGCGTCGTGGAGGCGGAGATTCTTCTTTCTGACGACTCGGAGGCCGGCACGCCAACGCCGCCGTTTCTGGAGCAGCTGCGAGACGAGGCTGCGGAAGGATCAGACGCAACGACAATGAAAGCACTCAAGTGTGGGGTGTCCGCCACTGTGTGTGCTGTGCAGGGTGATGGCACAGGTGCCCCCTGTGTCACCGATGAAAAAGAGACGTACCCGTGAGCAGAGTACAAGAGAGGGAGAGAGTAAGCGCGTGTTGCGGATTATTAATCGGCAACGATGTTTTTGACCGCTGTTACTTTCTTACTCTTCGATTTCTACGAAATTGCTGCTGTGTAGAAATACCACTGCAACATGCGGATCAGTCTCTCGCAGACCTTTTATCTCTGCATTTTTATTTTTTTTTCTTTTTGTCTTTTGACCACCTACTGAGCGGACTTGCGTGACTTGTGATGAGTTTCGCAGTCTATCAGTCGAACTTTTCTTTTTTTTTTTAATTCTCTCTTGTTTCCTTCCTGCCCCCCTCCCTGTTTTCTCTTCTGAAATTGATGTTGTCAACAACATCTCTTTCACAAGTTTCCTCAGATAGTAAAGCAACTAAAAAAAAAAAACGCGGCTCTGTAGCACAATTATAAAAGTACATCTGGCAGTCTCACGCGTTGCTTTCTTACTGCTGCTATATAAAAAAAGGTTTTCGTGCGTTGCCACGGTGCTGCTGTAATCAACGGGCTGCTTGCACAAGCACGATAGACTCCATGCGAATTGAGAAGTATTCCTACCGCAACGCAGCATTGTCGTTTATTAAAACAAAGTGTGGAAAAAGAAACAATTTTTGGTCTGTTGAGCGAATTTTGTCTATAGAATCGTCCACTTTCCTCAAATATGCTGCCATCAAATCAACTTGCTTCTTGTACCCCATCACCATCATCACTTTTCACGCGCGCTCACATGCGCTTAAATCAATGTAAATATATGCACGTCTTCTGTTAAACACACCGACCTGTGAAAGTAAACAAAGCGCTTACCTAAACAATCTACAAAGTTTCCCTTTTCTTTGGTTAATAATTCCTCGAAAACCGTTTTTTTTTTCTGTCTCTTCATTTGCCCTTGAAGTAAACCGTCGAGCAATCACCTTCTCTCTCTCATTCACCTCTAATACGAGTTTTCGTTCGAAAGCTGTGTTTCTGGAATAAAAAAACGAGCCAACAGTTCTTTTGTTTTTTAATTCTAAAAGGAAAAGATAACTGCGGATACACACGCACATACACAACCGCACAACCACCCCTTGACTTTAAACATGCCGGTTAGCTCAAAGTCGTCGGAGGGCGAGGAGCGGGAGCTCACGTACCACCACGGATCTAGCCCGACCTACCACAACAACAGCCCCGTCTTTCCCGGTCCCCCTGCTGGCCCCATGTCGGCCGAGTACGAACCCTCCCCGAAGGTGGACAAGGAGATGCAGGGTGCCTTTGCGCAGGTGGACGACTTGGGTCCGGAGTGCCAGCCGGAGCCGGAGCGCGCGAAGTCGCCGCCGATGCTGGCGGTGCGCATTATGCACCGCATCATGCCACCAGGCGGCTTTGCCAGTGGCGTTTTCAACCTCGCCGGCAGCAGTCTCGGCGCGGGTATTCTCGGCCTTCCCTCCGCTTTTGACATGTCCGGCGTGGTGATGGGTACCCTCTATCTGATCATCATCTTTCTCCTGACAGTGTACTCGGTGCGCCTCCTCGCTATTGTGTACGAGAAGACGGGCATTCGCAGCTACGAGCTGACGGCGCGCTACCTCTTCGGCAAGGGCGGCGACATCTTTACGGCGGTGATTATGTTTTTGAAGTGTATCGGTGCCTGCATTGCCTACGTGATCTGCGTGGGTGATCTCTGGCACGCTTTTTTGAACGATGACCGCGTGACGGGTTACTACCGCACCGTCTCCTTCCAGCGCGTCATGACCTCCATCACCTTCCTCGTCATGATGCTGCCCCTCTCCCTGCCGCGTCAGATCAACTCTCTCCGCTACGTCTCGCTCTTCGGTGTCACGTTCATCTTGTACTTCGTGCTGTGCGTTATCATCCACTCCGCCACGCACGGGCTGAAGGACGGCATCACGAACAAGCACCTCGTTACCTTCCGCACCGGCAACCGCGCCATTCAGGGTCTTGGTCAGTTTGTCTTCGCCTTCCTCTGCCAGTCCAACGCGTACCAGATTTTCACCGAGACCAAGAAGCCGACGGTGCGCTTCTTTGAGCTGCAGTGCTTCGTCAGCATGCTCATCTGCACCATCTTCTACTGGCTCGCCGGCTTCTTCGGCTACGCCGACTTTGGCGATGCCGTCGGCACGTCGCTGCTGAAGATGTACCACCCCTTGAAGGACTACTACTTCGCCGTCGCCTACATTGGCCTGGTGGTGAAGCTGTGCGTTGCATTCGCCCTGCACATCCTGCCATGCCGCGACGCCGTCCACCACCTCGTTGGCTGGGATATCCGCACCGTGGCCTGGTGGAAGAACGCGCTCCTGTGCGCCTTCCTTAGCGTCGTGTCGCTGCTGTGCGGTCTCTTCATCCCGAACGTGAACACCGTCTTCGGCCTGCTCGGCTCCTTCACCGGCGGCTTCATCGCCTTCGTCTTCCCGGCCCTCTTCTTCATCTACTCCGGCGGCTTCACCCTTCAGAAGGTTGGCGCGTACGACTTTTTCGGCTCCCTGCTGGTGCTGCTGTGCGGTGTGATCATCATCTGCTTCGGCACCACCGCCACCATCTACGGCCTTGTTTAAACCTGTGTGCACCTCGTATGTCCAGGAAAAGAAACACGTGCAGTAAAGCGAATGTCGCGCACCGGCGTGTAAGTATCGAGGTGGAAAAAAGGCAAATGAGCAGGCGACGATGCGGGTGATGGTGCGCACGCTCCCCTTCTTTTTGCTTTCAGCTTGAGCTGCAGCAGCACACAACCTTATTCCAACCTTGCACAAATAGAAAAAAACAATCACAAGGTTGGAATGGTGCGTGTCTAAGGAGCAGAACCGCAGGCGTGAAAACAAGCGTAGATTGATAGCGTTGGAGCTGCCGTTGTCAAGAATGAACAACAAGAGTTGAGAAAGGCATTTATACCGTCAGCTTCTGTTAACGTTATGTTGTTCTTTAAGTCATAATTAACAATTTTTCCTTTATTTTATATCCTCTACGAGCCATTTGTCCGCGACTGCGCCGGGGGCTACTTGCATTGCTGATGGAAGTGCTTCCAGAGTAAACGGGTAGAATGCTCAGCAACCTGCCTATAATCAAAAAAATTCGCCGTTTTTTTCTTACCTTTACAGTCAACGATTTTACCTTCTTCGCCCTTTTTTGTGTGTGTTTGTGTGTGAACTTTTTTTTGTCCAAACACCCATGCAAACAAAGTTGAGCAGTGGTAAAACCGCTTGGACAGTGGATTCAGTGGATTCTTGAAGCTGCCTGGGTATCGATAGTCTTCAGTCTTTCTTTTCTTCGTCTTGTTTTCTGCCATGTTTTGAGAGTTTTCTCTTGCGTATCTTGCTGCAATCTTGTTATAGCACAGGGTTGCCGAATAAAAGCCCTCCTAAGTAAAACGACCAGGCTTAGCATCCTGATGTTAATTTTCTTTTTTTTTCTTCCTCTTCTGCGTGCGCTGGAGTTCCAGTCTTTCTTTCCCAAAGAAGCACAAGGCTTGTACTGAAAAAGAGTAGAGAGAAGGGGGTAGAAAACAATGAATACACACACACATTGCGACGCACATGCCTTTTCAAGTCTCCGAACGGTCTCACGCATGTGCGGGAAAGTGTGTATTTTTGATCTTTGTCCTCTGCGCCTCTTCTCGATACCCTCAACCCTTTTTTTTCTTTAGCAACTGCAAGTGGTAAAAACTTTTTTTTTAATACAAAACTTTCCTTTTACGTTTGTCTCTTTTTGCGTCCGATTTACCCTCTTCTAGGTTTTCCCCCTCCCTCACCAGAGCTAAACTTCTGTTCGATTTTTTTTTTACACCTTGTTTGCGCATGCTTTTTGGGTGCTCGAATTCAGAAGAAAGTTTGCCTTTCCTTTTCGTTCTTCGAGACAACACTTGAGCAGAGCGAACATCGATGCCAGCGATTTAATTTTTATCAATAATCTTTTCTTAATTGCCCTCTTTCACTTCCTTTTCTACACACATATTACTAAAACGACTTTCATTTCACACCACTTACATTGCCATTGATGCCTTTTTTTTTTCTTTTAGAAAACTGGACCTGTTTGTTTTCTCTTTTTTTACTGTAAAAGGCTTGCAGCTTAAAACCTGCAAGCTTTTGTCAAAGCACGGAAGAGAAAAGCAGATTCCCCTTTAGTTCACGACATATCTGGTTTTTTTTTGTTGTTGTTGTTTCTAAATTAACAAATGGACAAAAGTGCAAGACACCGAGGAAAACGGGAAAAAAAGATCCGAGATGTACCGACATTGAGTATAATTCTAAGAAAAAAGCAATAGGTAAGCTGCTTTAGAAATACCATAAGTTTAATACTATCAGTATAATCTTACTGAAGGAACACGATCGTTTTTTTGTTTTTATTAACTGCACCCTATCTTTTTTTTTTCCTTTAAATTTTCATTTCTTTTTGCTAGTCGAACTCATCACTAGCACTTTTGTGTGCCGTTTCTTTTTCTTTTTCTTTCGTTTCTGTTTACTTCCCCACTTCCGTTTTTCACTTTGTCTCCCTCCCTGCCCCTTACATTCCAATTGAACGATGCGAAGGTTGTAGCAGAACAGGTGGACCAAACAACGGCAAACGAAGATGGCGCTTTATGCTAACCTGTACTTTACGTACATCTACAGATGTTACACACGGATGCGCGCATATTTGGGTGTGTGAAGCGAAGCAGTTGCAGAGCAACCTCTGCCCTTGTGTTTAAGAATCCATGCGTATACGCATGCCACCCGTGATAACCCACATTGGTATCTGTATGCCCACTTATATATATATATATATATCTATACGCAATTTTTTTCCTAATTCTAAACAACTAAAATAAATTTAAAAAAAAACGCATCATCTTCTCTTCTTGTGGTTGGTCTCACTGCCACACTCGTGTTTCCTGTTTCCTTGTTTACCTCCTATTTCACACTGCTGTATCTTTTTTGGCAGCATCCTGGGCTACGAAGTATACAAACTAGATAAGATGCTTTTCGTTTGTCGTACGCAAGTCGCATGAGCTCTCCTATCTTGTTCAAAGTGTGTTTGTTTGGTTTAGTGATCTTCTTCCCTCTTCTGACCATTTTGTTTGTTTTTCTCTTCCGCTGTTGTTTAACTGTGCCAGCTTTCCCGGCCATCTAGGTAGACTTCACGGTTCCGTTTGTCAGTCGTGCTTTGTGAGCGTCTTTTTGTGCGGGAGCTTGAGCACAGCAAAATTGAAAAACAAATTAAGAGGTTAAAAAGTGTTTTGGTGTGCCATTTGTAATTGTTGACGATGGGCAGCAAGGTACTCGCCAGAACTTTTTTTTTTGTAAAGAAGAGGTAAATTGATACTTTGAACCGTTGAACCGCTTCCAATGAAAAACATAGGAGTTGTAAGTCTGCAAACTTTTAATTTTTTACGTTTGGACAAAGCACAGGAAATAGGAGAAAGCTAGAGACTTTTTCTTGTAAAGTACATCTCTTCATCTGCGCTGAAAACTCAGAAATTGTCAAAGGAAGAGAGCAGCACACTACTCTTACTTTGTTCTCCTTTTCATTTTGCTCGTTTATGTTTTGTATTGAGTTTTTAAACCTTCTGTTTTTTTTTTTCTTCCCCTTCTGCTTTGCCTTCACTGTCACAACACGTTCGAAACGTACCCTTTGAGGTGCTGGGTACCCCTTTTCTTTTCCTTTTTCTTTGCCGTTGTTGTTCAGTGAAGATCATAGAGGCATTCAGCTTTCTTGTGAAGCCTATCTGACACTTGTGTCTTGTTTCTCTACCTTTTAAACAAACACAGAATCCTCACAAGGCTTCCAATGACTCTGAGAAAGCACAAGCCGGAAAGAAAAGAAAGAAGCATCAGAAGGAGCGCAAGTACCACCGCACATTTCTTTCAACACCATAGCACGTTCAACGACTTCGAAGATTTCCGCGAACTGTGCTGCAGGAGGCAAGGGCAAAAAACTAAGTATTATTTGAAATCTAATAGTTTTTGACTTTTTTTAATGTTTATGTTAAAGGTTTTCAAATTATTTACCCTTTTTGCACATCGACTACATAACGTCTTGTGTATAAGCGAAAGCGGAGGCGGAATGGAGCACGTTTTCTCATCATGTTGTACATACACAAATCAAAACATTGATAGCGTGTAGGTCTTGCCGACCTCGTTTATTCCGTTGGCAACCAGATAAATGCTTTTTAGAATCATGTTGCCCTTCGTCTGCTTTGTGTTTTAATTTTTTCTGCTGTTTTCCCAAGAATTAATCTTCTCTATCTATCTTTTTGCCTGGCGAACTTATTTTTTCCCCCTCAACAATTCGGCTGTGCGACAAGAATGTGTGTGTGGTATCTTTGCGTGGAATGATTCTTCGAAAAAACATTTAAAAAAATATTCAACTCAACTTGCTTGAGCTACATATATATATATAGTAATTTTAATTTATATATCACTGAATTTATTCTGTGTTATTTCCGCCGTTTCATTTTGTTCCTCCCATTTCTTTGTATAATAAAAAGAAGGGTAAACTTAAAAAAAAAAAAGGTCTTAAATTGCGATAAGCGCAAAGCGAACGCGCAAACATGGCAAAAAGTGAAATCGAATAGAGGTAGCTTTCATCAAAGTCTCCGTCTTTTCTTTCCAGCGCGTGACGCCAAGGGGTGATCCACTAAGAGTAGGAAACATAGTAAACAAGAGACTCTATTTTGCTGTTGCAGCAAATAAGTAATCTGGTTTTTTTTTTTTGAAGTCAGCCTTTTCCAGCGTTGCGGATTTCTAAAGAGTAGTTCTGTGGCAGCACATTGAGAGAGCGACAGCAACAAAAATCATTGAATTTATTGGAGAGACACCTGATTAGGGTTTGCAGATCAGCTAGCGGGTAAAGAACTTCACTCAAAAGCAAAAGGATCCTGGTTGCACTCCACTCTCCTCTTCATGCTTTCAAACAAATAGTTGACGTGTGTTCCAACTTTCTTATCTCTTACGTGTTCCCTTCTCCTTCTTCCCTGTTGATGCTCTTGAATAATTAAATCACTTCTTTACACGCAACACTACACGCCGTCTTTGGTCCTTTTCAGTAAACTTGAAGCAATATTTTTGCATATCAATCAAGTTGTGTGCAAGTGCTTCACATCCTTTTTTTTTCTTCGAGTTAGCTGTGAAGCTGTGTTGTAAGCATCTTCACTTTCACCTCGATTCTAACACTGTCATCTAAGCTTTTGTTGTCTGACACCGGAGTCAATTAATACAAGAAGAAAGAAACGCCAGTTTAAGAGCTTTGTAGTGTTCCCTCCTCTTTTATCTTTTTGTGTGTTATACTTTCAGACCCACTCCCAGCACGTATGCCGCCGCCACACGCAACAAAGCGGGGCCGCAGCAGCGGGCCACCGGGCAGGCGTACAGCAGGCAGCAGCAGCAGCAGCCACAGCGAAGGTGCGGGCCGTCGCCCTGGTTTTTCTCGCGGCCGAGGCCGCGGCAACAGCAGCGGTGGCAGCGGTCGCGGTCGTGGCGGGTTTAGCGGCCGTGGCGGGGCACACAACAGCGGCAGCACCGACAGCAGTCAGCACCGTCGTCCTGCTGCGGCGGGCGGGTCTTCGTCTGCCAACCCGCGCAAGGCGGGCGCGCTGCACCTCAAGAAGGAAAAAGCAAAGTTTCACCAGAGCAAGTTCCGCGAGCAGCGTAGCCGCGAGCAGGAGCGCGGTGGGACTGCCGGTGCGGCAGCCGCCGCACGTGGAGGCCGCAGTGGCGGGCGTGCCGCACCGTCGTCGCACCGCACGAAGGAGGTGGACATTCACCTCGCCGCAAAGGTGGCCGCGGACCTGCGGGAGAGCATCACGCTCTTCAAGACGCGCCGCGCGAACCACGAGGTCTTTGGAAAGGAGCTGAACGAGCGATTTTTCAAGTTTGTGCCGCCGCAGCTGATCCAGCAGCACATGCCCGATGCCGTCGCCTCCTTCCGCACCTACCTGTCCAAGTTTGAGAAGGGAGCCCCGACGATGGTGAGCGCGTTTGCGTCGTGGTACGAGTGGGCGTCCTTCGAGGCGAACAAGGGCAAGAGCTTCTCCAAGCCGCCGGGCAGCGCGGGTGGTGAGGGCGGAAAGGCGGACGACGACGACGAGGTGCCGGCGGAGACGAAGGAGCCGGAGAAGGACGGCGCCGCGGACAAGACGGGGGAGGGCAAGAAGAAGATGAGCCAGACGCGTCAAGTCATGTCGCAGACCCTGCGAGAGCGGGAGCACATGCGTGCCCTGCTGCACATGTGCCTGCGCCACAACGCGGAGAAGCGCAAGCAGGGCCAGCACGCCTTCCTGAACCACCTCAACGCGAAGCTGAACGAGGAGGACGTGGACACGCGCAGCCTCGAGCGCCTACGTGGCACGGCCCACCACTCCGTGCTCTACGCCCTCTCTCGCCTCCTGCTTGGCATGGTGACCGACGACTTCGCCATGCTGTGCCTGCACTGCCACACCCTCTACTTGGTCCTGTCGCAGACCTCCATCACGGCGGCGGTGCTGTTGGAGCTGATGGATGAGGAGTTTGTGCTGAGTGCCCGCATGAAGGCCGTGAAGCTGCGCCTCGAGGCCCGCTCGCGCCGCCGCGCCGGCCCCTCCAGCGGCGACCACGGCGAGGACGACGACAACAAAGACGACGACGACGAGGACAACGGGATCGACCCGGACGACATCAACGACCCGACGAAGGGCGAGCGCAACCAGCGGCTGATGGCGACCGTCTTCGCCCTTGGCGCGGTGGTGGCGGCGAACAAGTCGCTGAAGCCCGCCGAGGCGGCACAGCTGACCACGTGCCTCTCCTTCGCCTACGTGGAGCAGAAGGTGACCCGTGTGCTGTCGGCCAACGTCCTCTTCGAGGTGCTCGCCGACCACAACGACCTTGTCCAGCAGGACGAGCCCCTGCAGTGGATGACCTTCGCCTTCTTTCACTACCCGAAGATGGAGTACTTCCGTCCTGAGGCGATTCAGCTGCTGTTGCGCCTCATGGAGACGGACCCGCGTCCGCCGGCGGGCAGCCTGCCCAGCACCGTCGAGCACTACCTCACCCTTGACCCGCTAAGCCCCGCCACGATGGAACAGATCAGCAACGCGCTCTTCCGCAAGGAGCAGGTCACCGCGTACCACCCGATGGTGCACCCGGTGTGGGACGACATCTTCCAGCTCGTCGTGCGACGCTGCGCGATGGGCGAGTCGATGAAGGAGCACCTCAGCACCATCCTGCACAACATGATCGTGCCCTACCGCCGCGGCAGCGCTGACGTGCCACGTCGTGCGCTCTTCCAGAACCTCGTCGCGAAGCTCGGCCAGATCGCCGTGCAGTCCGACGATGCGGAGCAGCGGATGGAGGTGCTGAAGCTGGCGAGCACGCACGTCGGCTACGGCAAGCGGACGGCGGCCAAGCCGACGACAATGCAGGAGCTGAAGCTGCTGCCCATCTCGGGTCTGCACCACAAGGTGGAGGACCTGCTGAGGCAGTACGCCATGATCAGCGACCGCGACCCGGCGGCGGTGACGAACCGCACCTGGGTGCTGCGGGAGCTGCGCAACTGCCTCTACGTCCCGGTGCGCGAGGGCGTCGAGCACGGCTACGTCGACGCTGCCGTGGCGAAGCTGCTTGAGTTCGGCTTCTTCCCGCCGCACGCGTCCCGCGACAGCCTTAGCCAAAACCGGTGCATTTACCTCTTCGCCGACGTCTTCTCCTTTACCTTCACCGCACCTTTGGCCCGGCCGAAGAGCACGGTCAGCGCGACCACCATCATCAGCGCCTACCTGAAGGCCGAGGAGAAGTCGAAGACGCGGTACACCACCGCCGTGCAACACGCCGCCTTCCGCAAGGCCCGCAACCGCGTCGTCGAGGCCCTGGAGGCGGCCACGGAGCAGCGCAGCGTTCTCTTCTACGACCGCGCCGACATGGAGATCTTCCTCGCGCTGCTGTTCCTGGTGCTGAGCGTGGACGACCCGACCAACAGCGATGCCGTGCTGCTGGCGAAGAGCGTCATTCCCGATATCGCCCAGTTCTACACCTCCGGCACCGTCGAGACGCTCGACCTCTTCCTCGATGCGCTGATGGCCATCGTGATGCGCGTCAGTGCCCCGCTGCACGTCATGCCGCTCCTGTCCTGCATCCGCCGCATCGCCACCGGCTTCGTGCTCAAGTTTGCCAAGTTCATCCGCACGCGCAGCTCGCTGGATATTTTACTCGCCCCTCTGCGCGAGGCGTACCACACGGACAGCCGCGAACAGGCCCGCCAACGCAAGGCGAAGGAGGCGGCCGGCGAGGACGGCGATGATGCGGCGGCGGCCAACTCGAGCGACGACGAGGGCAGCGACAACAACGACGGCGACGACGCATCGGAGGCGGAGCAGGACGACGACGAGGTGAACAGCTCCGTGGGGGAAGTGCGGGACGAGGAGGAGGACGATGAGAGTTCGGACGAGGAGGACGGCGACTCGACGACCGCCAGCGATGACACGACGGAGACGGAGGAGGACGCCGACGACGCCGAGGAAGCGGCCGCCGCGGATGGGGAGGACGAGGATGCGGCGACGGAGGCAGGCGACGCCTCCACCGACGAGGACGAGAGCGACGACTCGGATGAGGAGGATGGCGAGTTTGAGGAGGAAGAGGCGCCGACGCAGCAGTACATCGAGGCACTGAAGGGCATGGTGGGGAACATGGACTTGGAGCACATGTACCCCACCGACACCGCGAACCAGGAGAAGGCGGATGTCGTGCGGGCGATTCGCCTTGTTACGCGTGTAGGCCTCGCCCTGCGCAGCCCGATTGTGGTGCACATCTACCAAGTCCTCCTCGCCGTGGCCCGTGAGAACGTGAAGGCGGCGGACGACGTCGTGTTTGTCGGGGCTGTCTCCGCGATGGAGATGCTGCTCATGACGAAGAACCGCTACTTCGGCTCCTTCGTCCCAGCCGCGGATCTCTTCCAGCTGCTCGGCGACATCCAGAGCTACCTGCGCAAGCTGAGCCGCGTGCTGGTGAACAAAGACAGCGTGATGGCGAAGGCGGCGGCGGCGGCGCGGCGGCGGCTGAGCACCGTTAAGGCGGTCGCCCTCCGCACGTTCCACTTCGTCGCCATGCTTGCCTACAAGAACCACGCCAGCGAGGAGGTGCGCATCACCTTGAGCGAGTACTACAAGTCGGTCTTCTGCGACCGCGGCTGGGACACGAAGAAGATGCTGCCGGCGCTGAAGAAAGACCTTTACCACTACCGTCAGGGCTTCGCGTGGGTGCTGCTGCCGGCGGTGTTTGAGAAGTGCGAGGAGGTGGTCCCGATCGAGGGCCCGCAGCGCGTGCGCGTCTTCACGGCGTGCTGCACGTTTGTGGAGTCGATGCTGTCGCGCCTGAGCGGGCTGCCGGCGGATCTGAAGCGCAGCGCGAGTGCCGCCATCCGCCACTTCGTGCAGTCCTTCACCGTGGCGCAGGTCTTTGAGATGAAGCACACCCTGCCGTACAACTACCTGCACGCGGTGAAGATGGTGCTGCAGTACAACAGCCGCGTGCAGCTCGACACGGCGTGGGTGGCGACGGCGGTGGTGGCGCCGGCGGTGGATGATGATGACATCCTCCTCTCCGCGGCATCGATTCGGCTGCTCAGCACGATGGAGCGCATCCTCGGCCTCACCCCGCGTGCGCGCGAGACGAAGGCGCCGTCGCCGGTGAAGGTGCTGTACCAGCAGTTCGCGAAGCAAGGGGCGAAGGAGAAGAGCGACTTTTACCGCCGTGCGAAGCGGGTGCGCAGCCGCATCCTCAAGGCCCTCCTGGCTCACCGCAACGACGACCCCACGGACGAGGAGCGGGCGACGAAGCGGCGCCGCAAGGAGGAGCTGAAGATCGAGGACCGGCTGCAGCGGCAGGTGCTGCGCAGTGCCCGCACGAAGGCGCTGACGAAGGAGGAGCGTGAGGAGAAGCGGAAGCACGTTATAATGGCGAAGCAGGAGCGCATCGCGAAGAACCGTGAGCGCAAGCGCCGCTTGCACGAGGCCCGCACCCGCTCCTTCGAGAAGTGGCGCGAGTCGAAGCTGATGGCGGCCTCGCAGCTAGACAACGATGACGAGTAGTGTGTATCTGTCTGTGTGTGAAGATGCTATGTTCAACTATGCATGTCACATGTCGTGAAATCGTTACGTTTTGGTCACTGGCTTTGACAGTGCGCAAGGCGATGATGAACGCAGTAAAGCAGAGGGTGCGTCTGTTTGTTGATCGTGGTCTGCTCTTTTTACTGCGAGATTACCCGTGTGCAAGCGCTTGCCTCCTCTGCAACGTTATCTTTATTAATATTTTATTACAATTAACATCTCGGCTAAGATAAGACACTAACTGTATTTTTTTTCCTTTTTTCCTTTTATCTATGTGACAGCACGCTTGTTTTTGTGCGTGCTTGTAGGCGCCTGTGTCTTCTTTTGACTGCATTGTTTTTTTTTTTTCCGTTGTTGGCTTTAATTGTGTTATACCAGCAGAACGCCTCTTTTTCGTATTTGTCGATCGTGTGAGTATGTAGGCCAGCCCTGCAAGGTTGCGGAAGCCTGTCCTTCTGCTTCTCTTCATACTTGGCTCTTGTGTTGTTAGCTTTACTTTGCGGCGTTTGAACAAGCCAAGTCTTTTGTGTTTCTTTGTGTACCTGTGTTTTCTTTTTACTTTCCTTTCCATAACCATAACCGCGTAAAAATCTTTAACCGAAACAAAACAGAACGAAGCTAGCTGCTCTTATCCAACAGAACATGTCTACGTTTTTGCAGGAGACTTAATGGAAAAAAAAACCTGCTGCCGCGGATTTAATTAAATGGGCTGCTGCAAACAGAAGTGACGGGTAAAGCGCGGAAATTGGGGGCGCGGTTGAATTGCGCAAAAGGGAATGGAGGGAAAGAATGAGAGGACCTTTTCCCTTCAAATACCAGCGCAATATCACATGCTGCTGTTTATTTTTTTAGAGTGTGTATCTGGTGTGAAAAAGAGTGCGATCTCTTTTTTGGCCCAATTGGCGATGCCTCCTTTTTTCTCTTTCGCCCCTCACTGCATTCACAGCTTCAACGTGTTAAGCCTCAACTCCATTTAATTTTATAAAGAATTTTCCTCGCTCTTTCTGTCTCTCTCTCCCCCTTTCTCTCAATACATCACTAAGAAATATTTGGGCTTTCAATAACTAAGTGCTTTCTATTTTCTTCTCTTTTTTTTTTTTCATTGCGCGGCAGCGCAGGTTTTCCTCTAACTAAAGCTTTGGTTTCTTTAATTTAGATTAAAGACGTGAAGCTGCCGCATTTTGCAGTCAAGCATAGAACTAGTTGCAAGCGCGTGTACGCAGTAAGTGATCCACTTGCACCGCACGGCACGAGATATTAACGTCTCTTTGCAATTGATTTCCGTTTGCTCTTTCTCTCTTTCATACTGTACCACCGTTTTGTGCTTAGGAGACAAAGAAAAAATTTCTTTCAAAATCATCTCTGCGGCCAACAACGACACAAAGCTGCTTTGTCTTTTTACACGAAGCATCTTTAAGACAATTTTTCTTTTTTTTTTTGGCTCACGTGCAACCATTGTCGCAAAGCAACACTCGCTGCGAGCATACAAAATCCATTTTCTTTTTCTAGCTGTCTGTATTCTACACAAAACTCAAAGTAAAAAATGTCAAAGTACTTTGAGCCAGATACCACCTTCGGCAAGGATGCTGAGTGTGCCGTGTGCTGCTGTCTGTGGACAGATCCGGTGGAAGTCAACAAGTGCCAGCACATCTTCTGCCGGCAGTGTGTGGAAGGGCTCGACACCTGCCCTGTGTGCTGCGGCCCGGTGGATCGCCTGAACACGCCGGGCAAGTTCATTTTGCGGCTGCTGGACCGCACACAGGGGAAGTGCAGTGCTTGTGCCTGGAAGGGCACCTACAAGGATTTTACGGAGAAGCACACGAAGTGCCTGAAGGAAGGGGAGGCAGCCGCCAGCGGCGAGGACACGAGCCCGACCACGCCGGAAGTGGTTTCGATGCAGGATTACTATTTAGAGGAGAGCGGCCCCACGCGACCGGCACCGGCGGCGGCGGCGGTCACCGCCCCAGCACGGACGGTGGCAGGACAGCCAAAGCCGGTCATTGTTGCGGATCAAAACGCCGGGAACAACTTTAATAGCAGTGTGACCCACGTGAGCAACGCCGCACGGCAGGTGAGCGCGGAGCCGACGCACGCGCAGCGGGCCCGCTGGCGACAGACGCTGACGAGCTCGGCACGAGACTTCGGCATGGCCGAGAACGAGTTTCGTGAACTGGTCTACCGCTACCCTGACTTTGCCTCGCTCGCGGCGGACGGCAGCGGGCAGCTGGAGCTGCGCTGGCGTGACGCGTGCCGGCTGCTGCGCTTCTTCAACTATCCAAACCACCCGGATGATGTGAAGAATCTTTTTGAGATGGCCAGCCGTTCCCCCAAGACGGAGTCCATCCCGTTCAACACGCTGTGCCTGTGGCTGATGATGAACCGGCGCAACCCGACGCAGTGGTACCACATGACCGATGCCCCGTACCGCCAGATTCTGCAGGTGGCGCAGCTCCTCGACGTGGAGGCGACGGGCCTCTTTACCTTGGAGCAGTGTCGCATTCTCGCGGAGCAGTACTTCGAGCGCGACATCGAGGACGCGGAGTGGCGGCAGATCGAGCCGCTACTGCGCAGCAAAGACGCCGGCATCCGCCTCTCCTTCATGCCCAGCAACCGCCGCCGCCCCGACCTGTCGGAAAGCTTCGCGCAATCGACGGTGAAGCTGCCCTTGCACGACGCCCTCTGCTCCTTTGCCAGGCACGTGGACGAGCTGAAGAAGATGGAGCGGCAGTCGCACGTGCAGCGGCAGCAAGCGGACTTCATTCGACGCATCAAGAAAACGGTCGGCTACTACGAGCCAGATGCGCTGCCGCGGCTTGAGTCGACGCTGCAGAAGTTTAATGGTGAGGAGGAGAGTCTGCTGATGACGCTGACGGCGATGTACGGCCCGGAGCCGGCATAA
Organism: Crithidia mellificae; assembly: GCA_002216565.1. NCBI lineage: Eukaryota > Euglenozoa > Kinetoplastea > Trypanosomatida > Trypanosomatidae > Crithidia > Crithidia mellificae. The sequence goes on from MDUD01009934.1 coordinate 75,523, forward strand.
TGGCGTGGCGTGGCGCGCATGCATCATTGAAGGCGAGGGGGGAAAAAAACCACGAAGACATCCCGCAAACTAAACGGAGAGAAATGTCTTTCTGTGTGTGAGTGTGTGAGTGTGTGAGAGAGAGGTATGAAATACGAAACGTCAAAGTTCCCTTTCGCTTTCATTAGTCTCGCACCTCTGTTGACTATCTTAGTTTCTTCTTCTTCTACACCTTTTCGTTTTCTCTGACACAAATTGAAAATTCCATATATATATTTTTTTTTTTTAAACTAACATTGCTTTTTCTGCTTACCAATTTTTGTTGTGTTTCTTTCTTTTTTGGTCTGTTTTTGTTGGTTTAAGAAATGCGGGAAGTCTACAGAATGGTGTCTGCCGCGGTACCGTCTTGCGTGGTCAGATGGCGCTTGGCAGCCTTTTACCGACAAGCTCTTTTTGGGGCTTGTACAGCAGCTCGCACTTCTTCGCTCCCTTTGTAAAGCTGTAAATCAGCTCTGCCATCGCTGATTGGCCGCAATGTTGCAAAAATAAGTTTTCTGTTTCATTTTACTATTTGTTTTTTTTTTAACTGATCTATTGCTGATGGTGGCTTTTGTGTTTGCGTGACCGTGTTTTGAGCTTTCGCACGCTTTAGAAATTTGCTTTTATGATGTGCTGTCATCATACGAGCAGGTTTTTCCCGCTTCTCTTACTTGCTTGCTTGCTTTATCCTCTCTTTTACTGATGTTCCTTACGGCCGCGGCGACCTTCAACATTACACACACACGCAGCTCAAAGCGCACGACACAAACTCATCAACGCAGATGTATGCCATGTAGTCTACACTTTGTGTTCATGTTACTAGGTTTTTTTTTGTTTCGGTTGTTCCGTTTCTCTGTCATTTTTCGGTTGCTCCATCGTTTTTTGGAGCGGACTCGCGCCAATCGTCTCTTATTTTATCTCAAAAGGAAAGAAAAAAGATAATGAAGGAAGTATTTAAGCTTCGAACAGGTGTAACTGAAAAACTGCCTGTAAATGTCACGAACAAGTTAGGGTGCATCTGCCAGCCAATAACACTTTTAAGTAGCACCAAAAAAAAAGGAGGAAAAAGCTCAAAGAAAATCGATTGTAGCTTTCTCTCCACTGCACTCGTGTTTTGCAATTTTTCTTACGGAACAATTGTTAAAATTAAAGCGTTTACGTCTTGCCATGACCTACTGGTAGCAGCGACTGAATATGTAGCTCCGCAATCGGGTAGACAAGGTGCCTTTCTTACCATTCAGATGAAACTCTTAATTCAAACTGTTGTACTCTCAATCTCATTTTGTGTATTTTTTTCCTTCTCTTCATTTCCTATTTAACCTCTATGTTCTCTTGGGTTTGTCCGGCATTTCCGTCACGAATGCACGCACACACACACACACACACACGAACAAAAACCTTTTTTTTTTACTGGACAAAGATCTATACATTACTCCGAAAAGTCACTCTTTCACGTCCACCCGCAACAGCACCTACCAGCTACCGCACCAACAAGCTTTCACTTTGCTATTTCGTTCCGCATTCATACCCCGTTCGAGATACCTCTGTTTTGTCACTTCGTTTGCGACTCCAAAGTCTCTTTTCTTACCTTTTTTTTGTCACTATAACCTTCGCTTGGCTCCTTGCTCTATACAAAGCTACTCAAGCACCCAACAAACCATACGCTCTCCTATACATACATTACACGCATTTGTTATTTTCTCCTTCACTTTTCTTTGCCATTACATTCCCCGTTATTCTCAACAGATCCAGAATCCTCTTCAAGAAACTAACATAAACACCGAGCACCGTCAATATGCCTAGCAAGCAGACCACCACGAAGCAGCAGGCGCACGACGCTGCAAACCAAGCTCAGGACGCCGCCCACCAGGCTGGCCAGAAGACGCAGGACGCCGCCCACCAGGCCACGCAGAAGACGCAGGAGGCGGCGAACCAGGCCGGGCAGAAGGCGCAGCAGGCCGGGGATCAGGCCTCGGCGGAAGCGAGTAACATCGCACAGCAGGCGCGTGAGAAGGCGGCCGAGCTGCAGGAGGCGGCAGCCAACGCCACGAGCAACTTGCAGGACGCCGCCAAGAGGGCGATGGACACGGCGCACGACTACGTGGAAGACGCGCGCAAGAAGGCCGACCCGTACGTGGAGACGGCCAAGGCGAAGTACGAATCGGCCCGCTCGGCTGCCGGCAACGCGCGCGAGACGGCGCAGCACGCCGTGGACAACGCCAAGGAGCAGGTGAATGCGGTGCGGGAGAAGGTCGCGGAGAAGGCGCAGCCCTACAAGGACAGCGTGGACTCCTTTGACATTACCCAGACGGCCCCCTTCCACGTTCTTACGCACCTCATCAGCATCTTCCTCTACGTGCTGTGGCGTGTGCTGCAGATTGTGCCGGCCGCGAAGAACGTTGCCAAGGTGATTCAGGAGAAGGAGAAGAACGCCGGCGTGGTGGACAGCTGCGCGGCGCTGACGCAGAAGATCCCCGTGGTGGGGCCTCGCACGGTGGAGGTGGTCTCCGTGGCGGCGAAGAGCGTCCGCACCAATCTGAACGAGCAGATCGCGCAGTACGAGTCCAACAGCAAGAAGCAGAAGTAAGCGACAAAAATTTGGGTGTTGAGGAGAAAATAGGAAATAGAGAGGTGCATCTCTTCATTTCTTTTCTCCTTACCTCTGCATCATAGTTTCCATCGGCTTCTCTCTTGTCAAACCTCGTTGGAGCTACCTTAATGACCTCGCACCTCTTAATTTTTTTTCTCTCTTTTTTCAGTGCGTTCGCAGATTTTTCCTGGTAGCCATTAACAAGTGCCACATATATAAAATCATTTTCTCATGCTCGAACAGGCAGATGCAACTGTTATCATCTTTTGAATGACTGCTTCGGCGGCATCTTGGGCTTTCCACACACACACTCCCGCTTGCAGACATACACTGCAGCAGTGTTACACACAGGAAGAGTTGAAAAAATGAAGCTGATCTCTTTTTTTACGTATGTTTATGTTTATTTAGCTGTAGCCTTTGTTCCAATTTATCTTTTCCCAAGGAGTCCTCTGATTGTCTTGTATTTCCTTTTGTTTTTTTCTACATGCTCTTGTTGCCTTGGACTCTTTTCCCTCTTGCTATTTTCTTCCGTACCTTTCCCCCAGTGCCTCTGTTCGGCTTTTTTTTTCCTTTTCTTGGGCTCTTTCTTATGACAACGTAAGTCTCTCTACTTTACCTGCCATGAACAGTGCAAACGTACAATCAACGATCAAGCAAACCTACTTTTCTCTTTTTGTATAAATATATGGAAAACATTTCCGTTTTCTTCTTGAAATGCCCCTTTTTCTTGTTGGTTTGTTACTAGCACTCTCTTCGCACCCTCAATCTTTTTTCTGATTTCTCCTTACTTATATTTGCACAAGCACCATTCTTGTTTGTTTGTTGATTGCTACAGCTACGCATGCTTGATCAGACTCCCAGCAGCTCTGCTTGCGTGAGAAGAAGAGGGACAAGCAGAAGCGAAACTAAAGGAGCAGTGAAAGGTCACTTTTTGACTTATTGCGCAGTTGTCACTGGCGATTAAAGAGGAAGATATGTTGGCAAGCTGCCTGCCGAAAAAAAGAAGGAAACGATCAAGAAGTGAATACAAGATTAGATAAGTAAGGAACATTGCGCGCAAGACTATGTGCTTGTCTTCTTTTTTGTGGATCTGAACACCTTTCGTTATTACAAATCCGTTGTAGAATTTTGTGTGAATAGCAGCGGTGTAAGTAACGATAGCAGACACGCCGACTTCATCGAAGTCAAAGATGGCAAATTTTCCTTTTTTTTTAATTTTCGACTGTATTGTTACATAATTTACTGAAGATATTTGTGTTCACCTCCCTCACTGTATTGCTTACACACATATAAAAAAGGAAAAAGAAAAGAAAAATTGTTCTCTTCTCTTTCGTAACGATTTCTTTTAATGATTGTTTTATTACTTTTTTTTTTTTATTAAAGAAAAGCCGAAAGAATTTGCACATACACGCACTTTTTATCTCCCTCTCTCTATTCGTTTTCATTTCAAACAGCTACTCTGGGGGAGCAAGGAGTGCAGGAAAAGAAAAAAAAACAGGTTTTGTTACGTCAGAAGAATGGAGGAAAGCGCGCATGTGGGTCATTAGACCTCTAAGCTCTTCTCCCCCTCTCAGTTTGTCGCAAAAGAAAGAATTGAGGTTTTGATCTCATGTTCTTTTTTTTGTTTTGTTTTTGTTTTCAACACTCTCTTTTCTCGTGACTCGCCTAGAGATGTTTGTGAGGGAACCAAATGATTAATGTCATCTGTGTGTTGCTTTTGTTTCTAAGTTTTCTTTGTTGATTTACTATACCTATAAAAACAGTTTTTTTCATTTTTCATTCGATTATTTTATTGAAGGTGTGTCTCAGTTGCTTTTACCTGCTGCCACGTAAGCTTACGGCACAAAAAAAAATCATATGGAAAAAGACTACCTGAAATATTTTATACATATATATGAAAGACATGCTTCAACCCAATTTGAGAACCCACACTTCAGAAAAGAAATGCTCAAAGAAATAAATAAATAGAAATACGGGAAAGCTTTATGAGAGGCGTTTAAAAAAAAAAAAAGAATGACTGAGCAATACACGCACAGTGTGTGCTGTAGCTGTTTGCTGCTGTTAACTTTCAAGCATCCTTACACTTACGATCCGTGTAATCCATAGAGGCTCTGCGTCTTTCTTTTTATAGCAAAGTGTTGAAACACAGTAAAAATTTGTCACGAAACCTCTGGCTACCGCGTGGCCATTGTGTGAAAAGAGCTGTTGTGCTCACTTCGCAGGCACACAGACTCTAAATTATTTCTCGATTGATGGCCTTTTGCGTGAATCAATTTTTTTACAGACTCTGCAAATTTGCCGCTCTCCTTCTCTTCATCGCGTCTTACCCTTGTAATGTTCTCACACCTTTCTCTCGTTATTGTTGTTTTTTGTTGTTGTTGTTGCTGCTGTTGTTGCCTTTACAACACATTTATTGGCTTGTTGACTTATAGCGCACTTTGAACTGTGAGCGAGTGGTTGGTAGACTTTTTCTGGTGGCAAGCATTCGCCTCTCTCTAATTGTTTGTCACTTTTTTTACTTACCAAGAATCTCACAGTACCATAGATCATCTGTACTTGACTCGCTTCCCTCGGTTTTTCTTTTCTAACTTATTCGTGCACAAACATATAATCATAGACTCACATCACTTTATCCCCTCGTTTCTTCCCTTTCTCATATACTCTAACGGAGTGCAATCTGCGTTTCCTTTCTCCTCTCTCCTCTCTCCCTTGGACTTCCTCTTCATTTCTTTTCGACACATAAATTTTTGATTATGTCCGACTCTTACAGCTACAGCTACAGCTACACCGGCTCCTACACCGGTGACGACTACTCGTACAGCTACTCGGACTCCGCCACCGAGGAGAAGGCCAAAGGTCACGCGAAAGCCAATGCGCCGCAGAAAGGCAAGGCCAAGAAGGACGGGAGCGATTACTACACCGGCAGCTACGATGATGATGAGGACTACAGCTACTCGTACTCGTACAGCGACCCTTCCTCGCCTTTGCAGACACGGCCCCCGCAGCGCGGTGATACGGGTCGTCAGAATGCCACAGGCCCCACGCCACCTCCACCACCCGCTGGGCAGTCAGGCGCGAAGAGCGGCGCCAGCTCTGCCGCGTTAGCCGCGAAGGGGAACAAGAACACCACGTCGACGCCTGCCCCTGGCCGTGGCACAAGCAGCAACGACGGCGATGACTACAGCTACTCCTACTCCTACTCGGATGGCTACAGCGAGGGTTACAGCTACAGCTACACGGACAGCCAGTCGGAGACGACCGGGCCGATGCGGCGCAACGGCGCAACACCCACACCGGCAAAGGTCGCGGCGGGTCAGGCAGCAGGGCAGAATAAAGGCAACCGTCCGAGGAAAGCCGGCAACGCTGCAGGGTTGCGCAACGACGACACGGGGTCGTACTCCTACTCGTACTCCTACTCCTACCCGGAGGACGCGAGCCAGCGTGCGAAGCGGCCGCCCGCTGGTCAAGGTGGTGCGACGGACAGCTACTACTCTTACTCAGATGACTACGGCTCTTCATCGTACTCGTACACCGGGGATGAAGACTCCTACTACACCGACTCCTACTCCTACACGGGGGACAGCAGCTACTACTACGGATCGTCCTCCGGCGGCGCCAACGGGGGAAAGAAGAACAACAACAAGCCAAGAAAGGGAAGTGGGAAGCCCGGGGCGGGGCAGTCGGAGGATGGATCGTCCTACTACTACAGCGACTCGTACTCGGACAGCTACGTCTACAGCGACTCGTACGCGTACACGAGCTCCTCGGATTACTACTCCGGCAGCTCCTACACCTACTCGGAGGACACCTACTACTACGCAGACTCGTACGAGGACTCGGAGTACTACTACTACTCTTCCAGCTCCTCCGCGCCGGCTAGGGCGTCGTCGTCGTCCTACTACTACTCCGACGACTACAGCTACAGTGACAGCGACGAGGAGGACGAGGGCAGCAGTTACGCCTACTCCTCCTCCTACACGGATAGCGCGGCGAGCAAGTCGGACTCGTCCACGACGTCCTCGTACGGCTACACCGGCTCCAACCCGTCCGTGTTGAGTGAGGCGGAGCAGCAGAAGCGCCGCGACACCGTCGTGCTGCGCGCACCGGCGCAGGACACCCCACACGCCCCGCCAGCACCGCGCCGCTGCTTCGTGGCGCCGAAGTCGACGGAGGACGGCGTCTGGGCTTTCCTGCAGCGGCTACTGAGGATGCAGCAGACGTACGAGGCACGCAAGAGTGCGGCGGCGGTTACCGCGACCACGACGACCACACCGTCCTTTGTGCGCCACAATGCATCTGCAGCGGCGGCGGCTCCTGGGGCCCCACCCAGCGCCACGCCCACCGTCCACGAAGAGGACACGAAAAAGGCGCGGAAGGGCAAGTTCGGGCTGCGGCTGGGCAAGTCGAAATCGAAGACAAAGGCAGATGAAGCGACGGCGGCCGCACGAGCGGATAAGGCGCAACCAGACGATGCGTCGGAGGACAGCATTCTCACGGGCAACCAGACCGGTGCCACGGCCGCCTTTATACCCACCAAGGAGAACTGCTTCAGTGAGCGCTCGCTGCGCATTGCCTTTCAGGTGCTCCGGCTCAACCACCTGGAGCGGACGGAGGCCTTGAAGAACGCGCCGGTGCCGCTGCCGATGGCGGCGATGGTCGACATCTACAACACCTGCGTGGCGGCTCGTGCGAAGGAGCGGGTGGCGCAGGCGTTTCTGGCGCACGACACCTACCGCAGCGGCGAAGTCCCGCTCCCCGTCATGGGGAGCCTGCTGCGTCGACTTGGGCTCGGCACGAGTCCGGTGCTGCACGGGACGCGCATCAGCGTTGCCGTCTCGACAGACGCGGTGCCGGAACTGGTGATGAACGTGGAGCAGCTCGTGCAGGCCCCCGCCGCACCGGTCGCCTCGACGGAAGACAACAACAGTGGCGATGAAATCAAAAGTGGCGACGCAGCCGCGGCGACGACGGCGGTTTCGTCATCGCCGCCGCCGAAGGCAACGCTGCAGTGGGAGGTGACACCGGTGTACGTGTCCCGCATTGTGCGCAAGAACGCGGCGGCGAAGCAGTCGACGCCGGTGGAGTGGTCGCACAACACCGTGTACATGGGCCGCCACCCCATTGTGCGCAACGTCGCCAGCGAAGCTCTCTTTGAGCGGCTGAAGACGTACATCGAGGCGGCCACCTACCTCTGCGTGCTGACGAACATCTTCGCCATCCACGACGGCGAGCGCGGCACCGTGACGGTGCAGTACCCGCAATTCGTGCGCAGTGTTCTGCTCGCCACGCCGCCCAGCAGCCGCCACCGCCACAGCGCAGCAGGGGCCGCGCCTGCCTCTACGCTGAAGCTGCTGGCCATCGAGAATCTTTTTCGCGCCGTCTTTCACCCCAACGAGGTGCTGCGCGCCTTCGAGGCCGGCCGCGGCTTCCCTCGCTACCTGCACGACTGGGCCGTGGAGTCCACCCTGCACGCCACCATGGACACGGAAGAGAAGCGCCGCCGCAACGTGGTGCCGAGTGTAACGGCGGACGGCGTGCACTTCGCCCCGGCCGCGCCAACGCGCTCGCCGACGGAGGTGCGACTTTCTTTTGTGCTGCAGAAAGTTCGCGTGCCGGGTCGACCACCGGCCCACGCGCGTTGCTTCTGTTTGGTTAGCGCCATCACTGCCGCGAATGTCTTTCTCCCCGCCATTGAGGTGCCGGTGTGCGCCGTGGTGAAGTCCAGCAAAGACCTCGGCGGGTATACGTGGGTCTTCTACGACAAGAAGCACCCGAAGTCGGCGGCCGTGTTGCACTTCGCCGGGCCGGCAGCCGACCGCATCTACGTCGAGTGCTGCTACGAGACCCGCGACACACCGCTCGCGGAGGACGGGGACGACGACACCTTAAATGACGGCGGTGTTCGGAACGGCGACAGCGCCGATGCCGTGACGAGTCGTGCGCCGCACAGCAGCAGCAGCAACAGCAGCGTCGACACCGCCGCGGTGACCGTCTGGTGTGCGGGTTACGCCGTGTTTGCGGTGGACGGGGCACAGACGGCGGCCCTGCCGGTGTCCGTTGGCAGCCTCCTGCAAGGCAGTTCAAGCACCACCACGGCAACAAGGAACGCGTCAACGTCATCAGCTGGTGCGCAGGGGGATGGTGGTGGTGGTGGTGGCACCGCCGCCGCCGCCGCAGCAGCAGCAGCAGCAACAAAAGACAAAACTGCCAAGTCCACGAAAGGCTGCCTTGGCTGCTTTGCGCGGCTGGGCAGGCACAAGCAGAAAATTGCCAGCGTGACGGCTTCCAACATTAAGGTGGAGGTTGTGCCAGACAAGAAGCCGCTGACCGGAGTGGAAAAGCTGCCGGCGCGCTTCATTGCGTACCGCCGGCACGTCCCGATGATTGCGCAGCTGCGGGCGGCGGTGGAAGTAGTCGGGACGGAGACCGCCTACGCTCTCCAGGCTTTCCGTCAGCAGGCCGTGCGGTACATCTTTGCCGTCGCCGCGGACGCCGCGCTGCTCGACCAGCTGTGCACGCTGTGGGCCCACCGCACGAAGCACTGGTCCAAGTCAGAACGCAAAGACGCCCAGGCGCAGCACGTCCAGCTGCTGAGCTGCGTCGCTGCCCTCTACGCACTCAACAACTGCTGTGCGAGCAGTAAACAACACTTTGCACAGGCCCTCGTCAAGGAGAAACCGTTGCAGATGACTGTCGACTCCTCCGCCCCGCTGCTGCCTGTACGCGTGTGAAAGTCATTGTGGTAAGTTGGCTGTCCTCACGGTTGGCTATCCTTTCGCCTGTGCTGATGTTTGTGGATTAAGTGAACCTGTGAGGTACGCCTTGATGTCCATGTGTCAGCTTCCGCGTGTAAGCGCCTTCACCTTTGTGATGCGAACCATACCGTGTGACACAAATCGCTAACCTAACAACAAATGTTTCTCTACATTTCGTTTCTTTCTTTTTCTTTTTTTTTTTTTGAACCTCCTGCAGTTTTGCGCAATCACATAGACTACACACTATTTTTTTTTTCTATTCTGTTCTTCCTTTTTCTCTCTTCTCTTTACTCGCTCTTAGAATTGTCGAGCTTAGAACGTCACTTGCACCACATGTACGGTGCTAAAGCACACAAAAAAAAAAATTACAGTTTAGCGTGATGTTTTGCTTTGCGTTTGCCTGCGAACGTTCAACAAGAACAGCAAAAAAAAGTCAAGGAGACAACCACTTGCCGGAGCACGGGAGCATTGCACGAAAAAAATAGCGTTGAAATGTAAAACCCTAGCAAAAAAAAAGGCCTCGTTGCTGCTGTTTTTTGCCGCTAAATAGGCACAAGATCAATTAGCTTTTTTGTGTTGTTGTTGCTGTTGTTGATGCTTTGCCTTGCACTGTTGCGTTGCGTGTGCCGCGTCTCCCACTAGAAGAGCTTCTTTGTTGTTGTTTTCATCTTCGTCTATCTTCATCCATGACTTTGTTAATCTCGCCTATGTTTTCCTTTAAACTCTATTTTTGTCTCCACAAAACACACGTTTTTTTGGCTCACTACCCACCACAAAAAAAAAAAAATTGTCGACAACTGAAACTGCTCCTCACTTGCAACTTCAAGATTTCTCGCCAAACGCTACGCGAAAGCAGAATTACTGGAAGCTATCCATCTTCTACGCTTTCTCAACCCACCAAAATTTAAACAAAATTTCCTTCTTTCTAAGTTGTTTTGTTTGATTCTAAATTTTCTTTTGTTTTCCGTGTCTTCCTTATTGCCATTAAGCTATTTTGATTTTTTACTCGCTGTCTTTTTTTTTATATCTTACCTCTCAAAACCCGTAGGTCAATCTGTTTTTCACTTCCCTGTCCCCACGTATTCCTCATTGCTTGTACGACAGGCACTACGAATACCCTGCCAACCAGTAGCACATCGCGGCAGCTTCGCTTTATTAGGAAGAAACAATTGTACCTCACTGCCACTCTACTGTGTACCTCAAAGATTCTTAAACTCCAAGCTGAAGAAAGAAAACAGTTCTTGACCTTGTTTCACCGATCCTTCTTTCCTTCTCCAATTTTCCGTTCCCGCAACAGTTTACAGGTGCGATCTTGCACATTCACACGAAAGTAAAAGATTTCTTTTTGCCGCAAACACACACCCTGTTGACAAAGTCACTTATATTCTATTACAGATATATATATAAACTTATCTAGTTTCTTTCGTTTAACTGGTCTCCTTTTTCTTTTCGTAGAAACAGAAAAAGAACGCGAGCGTGATATCACTCTCACGAAAGACTACCAAACTAAAGCCTACTTAAGTATCCTGTTTCTCTCTTTGTGCAACTATTCCGCTTTATTGTTTTCTGTCCTTGCTTTGTCTTGTTTAGGTTTTTTTTTCTGGTATCTGTGTCTATTTCTCGTTGCGTCTTCGTGTATCTGTGAGCTACGCTGTGCGTCACTCGCGTCTCTGCTGCCAGTGCTGTCATTGCAGTTGCTCTCCTTTTTGGCTTTTTTCACGTCTGCCCTCGTTGCCGTTGCCTGTTGACGCCGTGCTTTTTCACTGCGTAATACATTGTTTTGTCAAAGAGCCTCAGAGGAAATTGAGTGAAGTTTTCAGCGCAACGCTCAACAAGAACGTGAAAATTGTAAAAGAAAGGTTGAACGACATTTTTTCCTGTCTCATTCAGATACCAAGACTTGGTTTACTTGATTTCTACTTTTGGGTTCTTACTTCTTTTCCACAAAAGCCTCAAGTGAACGAGTAACCTATTACTCTTGCACATAGACTTTGTAACAAAACAAGCTCTTTTCAGTTGCTGTGTGAGTTCACCTCGTTTTTCTCGTTTTTCTTTTTCCTCTGTAAAACACCTGGTTTCTCTGACAGCCAATTCTCAATTGGTCTACAACAATTTACTTTGTCCTCTGTTCTTGTCTTTGTTTCATTTCTCTTCTCGTTTCCCTCTCTTTTTGACGTTAACTCTGTTTTCTGATTGTTTGGCTAGAAGTGCTTTTTTGGTCATCTGTCTTATCTTCTTCGCTGCTCTTCGTTTCCACTTCCTTCAGGTCGCATTCGTTTCCTCACCGCGTTGTGTCTATTAGCAAGAGAGTATTTTACTATTTGTAGGTGCCTTTTGACCTTTTTTCCTGTTCTCCTTTCCTCGACTATTGCACTCAACCTGAACCATTCCTCGCTAAAAAAAGTTTTTTCCCTATATTCAGCTCTTACTCAGACGTTACTTTACGCTTGCCCCTGTCTTTTTGAATTCGTTCCTTCATTGCATTCCCTTTTTCTCCGTTGAAGTTGTCCAGCGAGAAAGATAAAATTTAGGAAAGGAAATAAGCGTCTTTTTTTGTTGTTGTTGTTGTCTACGTGTGTCTAGTTGCGCATAAGCATCTGTCTACCTTTAGCCACACAAGCACACACCCACACGTACTCTACTTGCACATTGCCTCGTTGAGGAAAGAAGTTGACTGTGGAAAACTTGACATCAAAGAAGAAAGCAAGAATTATAGAGACCATCATCACAAGTACACCGTGTTTGGGTTCTCGCAGAAACTGTGAATTGCCGTACGAGTAGTCAATATCGAAACTAGTACTATCCACCTCCAGCTACCGTACCATTCGAAACCGCCACGGTTAAGTTTTTTGCTTTCTTAGTTTTTTTTTCCTTTTTACTTTAAGTGCAAAGTTAAACCAGAGTGATTGAAGACGGTAGTATAGCTACTCTCCTCGAGCACGTTAACTGATCACAAGCACCATAAATATATATCTATTATATATTTCTATTTACTTTCGATTTTTCCTTTCTTTTTGTGTGTGTGCTTGCATTTCTTTGATTTTTTATTGATTGTTGTTGTTTCTTTGTTTGTCCACCTTTTTTTTCCCACTTGACGCTAGTTTGTTTAGTGCACTGCACTTAACGCCAAGTTGATCTAAAACCTCTTTTAAGCTCGATAAGCGCAACAAATCCTTTTTGTTTGTCTTTTCACGCCGTCAACGACAAGCTTTTTTTCTTCCCTTTTCTCTTTTTTTCAAGTTTTCCTGAACTTTTATCTCAAATTTTTTCCTTTCTGGTTACTGATCCCATTTTTTCCTACTTTGCTTCTCAGAAAAAGTCTATCTTATTAAACTTAAATTGTTTCTTTTCTTCTTCTCTGCCCCTCTTTCGCTGACAGTCCCATTTGCAACTTCCGTGTATTGTTGTCGTTGTTCTTCGATTGCGTTGTTGCCTGATCCAGTGCCACAAACTCAAACGCCGAACCTCAAACAGACACAGAGACGCACATCTTCTCTCCGCTTCAACTTTGAACGCAGAATGTCCACCATGAGCCACATGAAGAACGGCACACACTCGTCGCTGCCCACCGTGCGTGTTGGTTCGACTGCCAACTCTCTCCACACGAGCTCCTACGGCAACCCGAACTCCGCCTGCTCGCTGGGCTCAACGACGCTGCTGCGCCCGCGCCAGAGCAGCCGCGCGCCCCTCTCCCCTCTCGGCGCGGCCAGCCAGCAAAAGCACGGCCGCCGCCCGACCGGTGTCTCCGTCATCTCCGCCATTGACACGGCCAGCACGAAGCTGTCCATCCCCATTGCCGCGGTGGAGCCGACACTGGCCTTTGAGGATGACGGGCTTGTGCCTGGGCTGTGCCGCCTCTACCTCGAGGGCCGCTGCCGCCAGGGCGATCGCTGCTTCCAGGTGCACGCCGACCCCACCGTCATTGCCCAGCTGCGCAGCGAGGCCTACACGAACCCATCCTGCTGCCCGGTGCACGGCGCCAAGTGCAAGCTGGAGGGCTTTCCGCTGGGCCTGGCCGTCATCATCGACCCGCCGCGTGAGCGTGAGGCCGCCAACTTCAGTGACGCGAAGGGCGAAAGCGCCAGCACGAACGACTCCTCCTCGAACGGCGAGACCAGCACCCCGGCCAACGGGGCGGAGCCGAAGGATGCGAAGGAGAAGGATCTGGAGCACAAGGCGGTCATCATGCTACATAACGTGTGCCCTACCCGTTACCTCTGGGCACGCTACGAGGAAACAGGCAGTATGCTGATTCACGTGCCAAAGTCGAAGATCTGCCGCGAGCACCGCAAAGGGCTCTGCCGCTTTGGCGACGAGTGCAGCTTCCTGCATCTGTGCCGCCAAATCCCGCTGGCCGGCAACAACGAGGACTTTTTCAGCCAAAGCCACTCGCACAGCCGCACTCTCTCACGTGCCCCGCACGGCAGCGTGCCCGACTTTGGCTCGCACCCACCGTCCTTCCCGGCGGCGAACAGCTCGCTGCATCAGCTTGGCCTGCACTCTCGCTCCACCTCGCACTCCATGGCGAACCTCCAGGGACACTACCAGAACAGCATCCTCGTACCGCAGAGCGGCTCCTTCATGAACGCCTCCTTCAGCGGCAGTCCAGCCGCCGCAGGCGCCACCGTCGCTGAAGGCAGCGCCGGAGACCAGCAGCCGCTACTTCGCCCGCTGGGTGGCGTGCAGACGTCGCACGCAAACACGATGACGCACGGCCATGGAAGCATGTCCAACGCCAGCAGCATGCACACGCGCGGCTCCTTCTCGCACAACCCGTACGCGGAGGCCTCCTCCTTCCAGAACTAGTTACTCTTCCACCGATTCGCACTAGCGTCGTCTCTACTTTTTCTTTTTTCTTCTTCTTCTCTCTCCCTGCTGCTTTCGCGTATTTCTTCTTCTTTTTCCATTTTTTCTCTTCTCTGACTCTAGTTTTCCTCTCTTTAAACCTAACTTAAGAAGAACCTTAACTCAAAAGTTTTTCCTTTATAATCGCATTTGATGCACGAGCATCAGGCTGAACTCGTTTTAAATTTCTACTACTCTCTTTTTTCTCCTTTCATTATTACTATTGCTACGCAATTGACGTGTTCCTGCCTTTTTGTTTTATACTTGTTTTCAATTATTGTTTCTTCTCTCTTTTCTGTTCTCTTGTCCTTTTTGTCCTTCGCCTGTTCCCCCCAGCCTTCTCCTTCCCTTATTCGGTCACGCGCTGCTGGTTCTGCTATTACCGGTAGCTAAGTGCGTGTTGGCTCCTCATGAACCTGATCTGCACTCCTCAAGATATGACAATTAACCGTTTCTATTTATTTAATTAACTAGTCATAACTTCTTATTTTTTTCGTTTTATGTGTGTGTGCGCACTCTCAGACACGTCTCTACGCTCACACACAGGCTTTAAATCCTAAAATTTTCCTTTTTGCTTCTTTACGCGTGCTACTTTTTCCGCTGTCTTTCTTTGTTAAGCTCCAGCTTTTTCCTTTTTTTTTCAGCTATCCATTGCCTCCTGTGTGGGCAAAAATTAACTCATACACAGAAAGACTCAAACTTTTTGAAAAAGCTACAAATGTTTCTGATTTTTGCTATCTTCTTTTCTGAGTCTATATCATCCGCTCCCGAACTGAAGAAGCTCAATAGCGTCTTCAAAAGGCTTTTCTGTGTCAATTTCGCAAACGTCCTTTTCTTTCGGTGTCTTTGTCTCGCCTATTTTTCAACTTTCGTTTTTCATTCATACCCCTCGCTGAGGTTGAACAGCTCGAAGCTACCCTTTTCTTTTTAACCCATTAACGTTTCGACCATTTGCTTCTTGTTTCTCTTTTGTCGTTCTCCGCGTGTTTTGAAGATTGGTATTTTAATGTTGCCTCTCACAACAGAATTACACACGCATTCTTTTTTTTTTTTTACAGTGTTTCTTCTTGGTTTTCTGTTCTTTTATTCATCGCTGTTGCTGAGTCGGCATGCTTCTTCCTTGCTTCTTCTGCCTCCTCTACTCTATATCTCTTTTGTATATGCGCCATGCAGCACTCAATTTTCAGCCAGTAAAGCTTTGAACAGAGTGAGTTGCGCATGAGTGTGTGTGGCGTGTCTCCGCCGATGCATTTCTTTTTCCCTTGTTGCTTTGTTTCACGTAAACGAGAGCAACAGAGACAACAATTGAAAGGAGTGAAGAAAGAAGTTTCGTAGACGAAGACAACGAGGAGGCGAAACCGAAAGAATTCAAACCAGAAAGAAAAAAAAAAGAAATGAGAAAATGAGGTTTTCAAGTGTACACATGTGCGTTAGTGTGTATTTTATTCAACAAGAAAAACGCAACGAAGAGCGTCCTTCTTCATCTCTATTTAGGATTCTTGCTTTTTATTCTTGCTTTTTTCTCTTCTTTGGATGTTAAAAGGAAAAGTTGGGGGTAGCTTTGACCAACCTCAGTTCAATGGAATAGCAAGAGCAACGATATCACCGGGATGTGCATTGGATACCAAAATACCAATAGACCATGTCTTTTTTTCCCCCTTCTTCTTTATATGTAAGTGTGTTTTTTTCTGTTGTTGTTTTTTCTCTTCTATGTGGCTCTTGTCCACTGTTATTGTTTAATTTTGTTTTTCTTTTCCCGTTATCCTCTATGCGCCTTGCCTAATACTATAATTATTATCATTTGCCTTTTGCGTCTTCCTCTCTCTTCTTAATTTCACTTTTTCGATTACAACAGTCTTCTCATCAAAAACAATTGAGCTTAGAAAAAATAATTCAACGCTATTGTTGTCTCAGTCCTTTCCGTTTTTTTCTTTTTACTCTCTCTCTTCTGAATTCGTGTCTCCTGACGTGTTATTGCTTTGTGCTGTGCATGCAATTTCAGAGTAGCACTGTTTCGGTTAGATGTATCTGTATTTGTTTTGTCTTTGTATTTATTTTTCACTTGTTGTTTGTTCTATAACTATTCTGGTCTTTTGATCTATTTTAGCTCTTCCTCTCCTGTTTCCATTTTTTCTCTTTCCTTGTTCATCAATTCTATCTATTACCACGATGTTAATTGTTTAACCTTGTTTCTCTGGTTCCTATTACTGACTTTTTCTTTTCATTTCTTTACTTCACGCTTTGGTTCAAGCGCAGCATCTGCTGCTTTTTCCATCTTGCCCCCTTTCAATGATGGCAAAGCTATCCTTTTCTTTTCCAATCTGATAATTATTATTAAATCCCTTGAACAGATCTCTTTCATTGTATTTCTGTCTTCTCGTCTTTCACCACCCTTATTCCGCTACATATTTTATTTTCTTCCTTTTTTACTCTTTAGACATTGCCCTGCCCTCCCATCTTCCCTTCTCCGTTCTTACCAAAGGTACAAAGAGAAAAAAAAAGTCTCAGTGGAGAAAACAATGTAAGCGCAATTGTCTTCGCTTTCTTTGAGTAGCGGGTGCCTTTGATGTGTGTGTGTGTGTGTGTGTGTGTGTGTGTGCTCACGCACAGCCCCACAAGCGCCAGCATTTCGTTGTTGCGCACCTGCATCTTATTCTCCGTTATCTGATGGCTACTCGTTTTTCTTAAATGTTACCACCTCATGAACACCCTCTCGGTGGCGACTGATTGTTTGGCTTGCCTTTTTCTCCTTTCTCTGACGTGTGTGCGTGCCTGATTTCTCTTTTTGTGGCCGTGGTTGCTGTTTTTCTCCCAACTTTGTCACTAAGCTTTAAATGTTTTTTCTTTGCTTGGTAATCAAGTATTTAAGCTTTGTCTGTCTTTTGTCTTCTGCCTACTTTTCTTTTCATTTTTTCTCTCCTTTTACCACGTATCTGTTTCGTATGCGTTGATCATTCTCATTTTGCCTTGAAGCTGAAAAAGCTTCATTGCTTTCCTCAAGCAGACTGTGTAAGGGGAAGAGTTTTTTAATTTAGTGTTCAAAAAAAAAAAAGGAGTTCTGTGCGTGAAGCGTGCTTCCATATATAATAGAGAGTGCTCAATCTGCTGTTGTTATTTCTCTTTTGAGCTTCTCAGAATTTTTGTTTCTCTCGTGTTTCTATTTGGGTGTTGACCAGCTGCTTGTGACTCGTTGTTGTTGATGTTGTGGAAAAAAGTCCTTAGGCCGCAACGTTCTTTTGGCTTGTAAAAGGACAACAACATCATTTAGGTACTTGACGAATAGTACCACTTTGATGATTTTTTTTTACACACAGCATTGATCAACTTCAAAGAAGACTCTTACACATTATATATTTTTTTTTTCATCAATATATCGTTTTTTTTTTGATTGTTTCTTCCGTTTTCCTTGTTGTCTCTGTCCTTCTCTCACACATACAGAATAACATCGCTGTAAACTGTTGCGTTTGCAACTTATATCACAATGCTTTCTCTCCTTTCGAATTTTTTTTCTCTCGCACACTTCAGCTCACTATACATATATCTTTTCTCATCCCTCTTCCCTCTTTTTTTTTTCTAAAACACATTGACAAACTCATTTTTCATTCAGTTTTTTCTTTGCTTTAAATCGCAATGAAACTCTTTAAATTGTATTTTTGCTGCTTTTTTTTTCTGTTAGGCAAAGATTGGACTTACATCGTGCTTTAAGGCTCATGCGAGTGCGTTTACGTGTGTGTAAAGGAGAAAAGGGCCTGTTTCGTTTCTCAATTTAAAAGGGATATTTGCACTTTAAATGTTTTCGAGAACGAAAATCATGCAGGAACGCAAGCACCAGAAGAAAGAAGGGACGCACCAGTATCTGCCTTTTTTTTTTAAGTGTTTCTTTGTCGTTGTAATATAGCCTACAAGACAATTAAATCTTTAAGTGTGTTTTCTCGTTTTTGATTTTATTCTTCTTTTGTTCGCAATCACGGCTCACCCGGTTTGCTTTGCTCTCTTTTACTTTGTTCTTTCCCCTGTTTTTTTTCCCCCCTATTTTCGTTTCTGTTTCTCGTACTGTTTTTGTATCACTACAGGCCTCAAAAAGCTGATTCCGCAAAAGAAGATTCCTCTACTGCCGTTTAAGTTTCACCCTCAGCGTTTGCGTGCTCCTCTCTGTCATCCTTTGTTTTTAATCTCTTACTTGCTTTTCTCTCGTTCAGATTGCCACGCCGACCTCTCTCTCTCTCTCCCTTTCACTTGGTGACCAAGTGCAGTCGTTGTAAGAGAGCCGAAAAACGGGGTTCTTGCTGCAGGGTGTTTTTGTTATCTTTTTTTTTTTTTGCGCGGAGTACTGCTGTTGTGATTCTACATCTTCTCTGTATTTTTTGTTTAGCTGATATTGCCGGGGATGGTGACGTGAAAGCGATGCATCATTGAACGCTTTCTTTTGCTGCTTTTCCCTGCATATCTTTTCTTTGCTTTTCAACCCATTTTTTCCCGTTAATTTGAAAAATAAAGGAACACGGGAGATAAAGGTATTTGGGGAATTGGCGCGCATAATTGAAAGTATCGGCTGTCATGCGCCACAATTTAAATGCTTTCCGCACCTTTTTTTTTTCGTTCTTTCTGTTTACAAAAACATGGTCATGCTACCTTTCTCCACACTAATTACCTTTTTCTTCCCTCCTCGCTGAACGGCTATTTCACTCCTTGGTCTCAAAGAGAGGTACTGTTCGCGCGTAGAACTTTCCGTTGACCTCGTTGGAAGTTGTAATTTTTATCTCCACTTTTTGTTTTGAAGATATATGCTTCCTCCTTTTTCTCTTTCAGATAGAGTGCGTATAAACTCGGCCTCGACGGGAGCCCGTGTTACGCAGCACTATCAACCACTTGGGTACTGGCAAACACGAAAAAAAAATTAAAAACATTTTTATTTTCTTTACTTATTGATTGATTTTGGCGTGTGAACAATATAACGTGAAGAGAAAAAATGGGGAAAGGGAAACCTCAAAGAACTTAAGGATTGTGTGAAAAATTCAATCGCTTTTTGTGGTGATCAGCCGGTGTACTGTAAACTTTATTATTTTTTCTCTGTTGTGTGCGTATCTGCGTGTGTTTTTGACTTCTTTCCCTTCCTCCTTTTTTTGTTTGTAATTGCTATTTTCCTCATTTTCTCTTTTTGCCAGTGTTCAACACGCTAATAGCGCAAGTCGTTTTGCAGCGCGGGTAAACGTTAAAAAACGAAAAAAAATGCTAATTGATTTTTTCCCTCAAGTATTCAAACATACAGTCAATATACATTATTTACGTCTCAAATCGCTTGTCGCATTTCGTTTCATCTGTGAGAAAAGTAGGAAGGAACATGAAACTGCGGTGCTATGCAGCGGCTTTGCTTAAAATCTATCATCTGCGTCAAATTGAATTGTTCGCAGAGCTGACATTTATATAACAAAAAGATTAAAACTTTAAAAAATACATTATCATCACCTTTACACTTATTCGTTTTAACCAAGTGCGTTGAATTGCTGCTAACTTTCTCTCGATATCATAATTTTTTTTTCTTTCCCTTTTTTTTGCTCTTTCTTGCAATTAGTAAAATGAACTGAATCTTTAAAGAATCCTGTCCCCCTTTGGTTCCATCAAGATTTTTTTTTTTTGGATTTCTGAAAGTCAACCCTCTTGGACATCTTTCTAAGTATCGTTTTTCATTTTTTTTTTTTTTACCTTTCTAGTCCCCCGCTTGTTTGTCCGTTGCCAAAAGCGCCTGCTTGATAAATTTTATTCTCTTCTTTGCACCATCATTGGTTTCTGCCACTGCTCACTCTTTACAAACAAAAATAAACCTATGCTAATCTAATCCACTGCTCAGCTCTTTTTGCTTTTTATTCGTGTTGTTTTTGTAGTTGCTCTTTCTCAAAAAGACAATGAAGCGCAACAACTCCCACTTTTTTAGGTCTCTAGGAGTGAGATCTCAGACCCGCAGACACACCAGCAGTCTCGACAGTATACTTTACCGTTACCTCATGCAATAGACTTACTATAGAAACTGTCATTTTCAATTATCTCGTGCGTAATTCTTCAATTGACGCTCCGGATTACTTAGCTGTTACTGTGTTTGTGGTATGTCGTTTTGCTCGGAGAAGTTTGCAGTTTTTGCTGCTGCCGCTTCCTCAACTGTATTTTTTATTGGTGGTCACCGCCTTGCTGAGAATTTTAGTAGCGACGTTTGTTTTTTTCATTCATTTTGTGTTACTTTCTGGACATTGGAACAGTCCGGTGTCGCCTGTGCTTGGCGGTGTGTTTCCCATCATTATCTCACCGACAAATTTGTCATGCGAAGGTCAAAGGAAACAACCCAAAAAAAAAAAGGTGAACACATGGTGAATCATACCTTTTTTCTGTAGTTTCTCGCCTTGTCAAGCAGAGAAATGCTCTTGATAAAATAGCAGAGCATGGGATTCAAAGCTACAAAATTACGTAAAGTCACATTCCTTTGTAAACGCTCTTTTTGTCTTGATTACGAGTTGTTGATTGACTTTTTTTTAATGTTTCGCTATTCGTATATATTGCTTTGCTGTTTCTCATCTCTTATTGCCTTTTTCTTCCTGAGGACATTTTGAACTCCTTTTGCTAGTTTTGTTTTCATCACGCGTACGCGCGTTACTTTGCTGAGTAAAGTGGATTAATGCATTTCTTGTTAATGTTGAGATGGGCTTCTTTTTTTTCTTTACAAACTTCTCATTAAGATTAGCTTCCGCGGCGGAAATATCGTATGTATGGTTCAGCTTTTTTCACTTTAATTCTGTCTTCGTCTTTTTTTTTCGTTTCTACCGAAAAGAAAGTGCTAAACGCACGCACTGGGGGTCTTTTTCTTTCTTTTCGACCACCGACTTTGTTTTTTTTTTTCGTTATCTTTTTAGGTTTGGCTCTCCAACCTGAATATATATCTAGTTTTTTGTTTGTTTGCGATGCGTTACTTTGGTCGTCTTAATGTTCCAACTCTCATTTGTGAGTGAATTTGTCTGTTTTTTGTTCCTTTTTTTTTGTATAAGCTTTGATCTAAAAAAAAATTTCTAACAAGGAAAAAAAAAATAAGTGAGGAACGCACACCGCATTTGAGCTATCATTTGAGAATGACGTGCCTTGAACTGAGGAATTTGTTAAATTGCACTCTGTGCTTGTCACTTGCAAGTGTAGTCTAATCTCCATTGAGAGACACCAAACCACCATTGGAGCTCAATTGCCCCTACGACGAAGGTAGTTTTTTTTTCCCCTCGCTAAAGGCTGCTTTTTAGTCCCCTCAAACGCCAAGCCGTGCAGCTTTTTTGGCTTCAGGATAACAAAAGCGGTTTTCAAAACTGTGGGGCTAGGCGGTCGTAGATAAAAGCTTTAACACAAAACCGTCCGCTTAAAGGCTCCTTGAAAGAGAATAGGGGAAGAAGCCACAACCGTCTTATTTTAAAAAGTTTGAAAGAGAAGAACGCTCCGTCTTCTTTTTACCCATCAATCGTCCACTTTACCATCCCTGAAGCCTTGCTTTTTTTTTTTGCACACAAATTTTATTGCTTCTAGCGACTTGAGTTGATGGAACTGCTTCAAAGCATCAACGTTGCTTTGCTCAAGACCAACCTTGCGCATTACATTTCAAACTTCCCTTTTTCGGGGAAAGCACAGGCGTTCTTTTCACTTTTACTCTCCCGCAAGCTTCGTTGCACGTATAGAAGATAGAGCAATTCTCATTCCTTTCTCAGACAAGTTTAACGAAGCGCTCGCTGAGCACGCTTAAATAGACACAAACGCATAGAAACAGCTCGTATTCCTTTATTAAGCGCTAAATAAAGCAGTATGGATCACATCTTTGTGCGGTCCGACTTCGCGGAGCGCCACGAGTACCGTCTTGTGTCGATGGACGACGCATGGGTGAAGCAGTTCCGCGAGGAGACCTGCGTGCCGCCATCGCACAGATCCACCAGCAAAGGCAAGCGCAGCCGACGCGCTGATGACGACGCTGATTCGGCCACCTCCGTTGCGCTGATCATGAAAGGAGAGGATCAGTTGTGGCTGCACGATGCCACCACCACCCGCTCGGTGCGACGCGTGGAGTACTCCAACGTGCTGATGCTGGCGCATCGCCGCCTCAACGCGGCAGGGCAGCGTGCCATGTGTGCAGGCGGCGCTCCATCAGAGGAAGAGCCCTCCGCAGCGTCAAAGCCGGCGGACACTCCGCTGTCCCTCGTACAGGTGCGGGAGTACCACGACAACATCGTGATCGCCTCGCTCAGTCGCATGTTCGACTCCCACGCCGCAAACCCGCAACTGAACGTCCTCACTGTGTTGGCGAACTCCTACCTCACGATTGACGAGCTCGAGGCAGCGGAGGAGGGAGCTGACGAGACGCGAGATGCCACGCGGAGGACTTCGGCCGCCGTGGAGGAGAAGGCGGCACCTGACAAGGACGGCACCGCGGCTGCCGGCTTCACCTTCGCAGAACTCACACGCCGCCTCCACAGCAGCCCAGCTGAGCTGGCACACCTCTTGCAGGCCCTCGGCGCCGTCGTCCACCGTGGCAAAGTCCGCCTGCTGCACCCGTCCCTCGTGTACGAGGCGCTCGGTGCGGTGTTGACGTACCTCGACGCGGCGGACCCGCAGGAGGTGTCGTGGACGGCGGTGCAGCGGCATTTGTGCCCTTCCGTCTACCCTCCCGTGGTGGTGCGGGCCCTGCAGGCCGTGTACGGAACTCCCGGCGCGAGCGGCGGAGACAGCAAAGAGTCCAACGACGTCGCCGTCACTGGCTTGGCGGGCCTGCTGAATTTGCCTCGTGTGTTGGTGGGGCTGGCAGCCGGTGTCTTCGACACGCACGATGCCACCACACGTCGCACGCTGAGCACCGGCGAGGTCGTCCGTGGCCTCCCGCTGGACGCTTTCATGGAGAGGTGGTTCGACAGCATCCCCTCTTCGCTCTTCGGCGTCGGCGGCGTGCCGTCGCGGCACGGGGGGAAGTCGGTGGAACTGTTTCTGGAGCTGCTGCGCGGGTGCGCCGTATTGGAGCCGCGGTCAGGCAGTGGTGGTAGCGCGAGCCCCACCAGCGGTAACAGCAGCAGCAGTACAGCGTTGATGCAGGGCACACTGTGGTGGATGCCGAAGGAACTCCTCACGAACGACTTCGCCGCGCGGCTGCGTGTGCTCTTTGAGCTGCGTCCGCAACGCTGGAACTTGGCGGAGCTGCAGGCGTACATGGAGGTGCTGCTGGCGCCAGATCAGAGTTTCCAGCACATCATGGTGCGCTACGCACGGGAGTACCGCATTCCCGGCCAGGTGGTGCAGTACGCGCCACTGACGTAAAACAAAACGGCGGGGGAAGGAAGAGGAAGTATGGAATACAAGCAGCAACCTGTCAGACTCGCTAGCTACAAAAGAAATGTTTTTCTTTTCTATTTTTGTTTTCCATTTAAATTGGATGGTTTGTTTCTATGCTTAATTATGTTTACTCACAAAGCAGTTCATTCTTGCATTATATAAATAAAAAACGTCAGGTTACTGTCACTTTGCAACTCGAGCTTTGCTCATTTTTATCCTTAAAAAAAGAATTGTTTCTTCGCTTAGCCTGAAAAGGCAGGAATAGAAGAAACTATTAGCGTTGTTTCATCTCTATTCTTTTTGTTTGCTCTGACCTCTGCCCAATTCCGTTTCTTTTCTCTTATCACTTTCATTTTCTTCTTAAACTCAACGTCGTTTTATCGAGCTTAAACCACAGAAAACAAAAAAAAAAAGCTATTATCATCATTCTCCTCGGTCCTTTTTTGTTGCTGTTCATCGAGCTAGGCGATAGACTACTCCACTTTCCATTTTTGATAGTGCACCTTATTTCCTTTTTTTTCGGCACCTTCCTGTGCTCGTGGGTTGCAGCGTGTGTGCGTAGTTGCAAAAGCCGCTTGTCTTGCTCCTCATCGGTAGGTGTTGATTGACTTTCTGTTAAATTTCTCTCTCTCTCTACACGTCTCATTCCGCGACGCTCACCTCTGCAGCTGTGTTGGATTTACGTCTTGAACCGATTGCCCTATTTGTTGTCTTCTTCACTGTCACGATAGCCTAGAAATCTGTTGTTGGCGAGGTCTTGTTGAACCATTGATAGCAGACTTTTCTCAGCAGAACATACACATTGCGTGTTTAGACACACACACACACAC